>JAMKCH010046432.1:0-10435 GCA_023653785.1 Ophioderma brevispina
AACACATTATTTTTTATAAATCATCTCACTGAAGCCTGATTTCCCTTTCCATGTTGACTGAAACATATGCATTTCCCTTCTGAGAAGTGTAATTCCCCAAATACCTATTTAAGCACCCTAACGGAGAAAACTGGTCTCACCCATGACCCATGTCACACCCTGTTTAGCCATTACTCTTCCCCAATGCCGTTTGGCTCAAAGCCCACACGACGCAGTAACATATCATGTTGTGGGTCGGCCTGTAATGGGAAGTCAACATTGGAAAGTAAATCCTGCTTCAGTTAATGAGGTATCAAACATAAATGTGTGTGTGAATAAATCATTACACTGACTGAATTTCCGGTACCCAATGTTGACTGAAACCATAGGCATTACCCCCCGGGAAGGAAGATTGCAATCAACACCAGACTAGCACACTCCGTCGGAGGTGGAACCTGATATTTCAGAGAGCAGCCATAGGGATGCAGTCAAAGGAAGACCAAAAACGCCAGAGCCAAAATCACCTGGAATCTTAGATTCCAAAAGTCAAGAAGCCAATAACTCACCTAGATAGTGGAGTCCACCAGGGGTGAGTAAAAGGACCTCAGACTTTAATATGTGATTAAAGGACCTGGCCAAAGTCTTTTGGAGGAGAGACAGAGCGCGATCCCGCAGAGAAAGCTAGTTGACCGAAAAAGTCCAGACAGCGGATGATCGGAAAGCCAACAAAGCCTCAAAATAAGCGAAAGTCCCACCCCCGACTTCACAGTCATGAGTTGGAGGGCACGATTCAGGCCGCGAACTCGGAGGTAGACCGAACCACCGAGGAAAGAACGAGCAGACCTCCGCAAAAACCGGGAGGCGCGGCACCAGAACCGGGCAACCTAAGATCATCAAAGGCTAGATTAGATGATAAACTAGCCCCTCCCCAGATCGGGCCAGAGTCAAACCTGGCCCGAAAGGTATACAAAGTGGGTAAAGCACCGAGAAGTCTACCAGAGGGGAAAACCCAGAGGTTAGCTCCGCAGGACACGAGTCGAGCCTCGAGAGGCGACCCCAGCCGAGAGCTCACTAACCGCTAGGGGAAGCCCGAGCAGAAGTCCCCATGGCGACTGCAGCAGATAGCAGTCGTAAGATAGGACAATGATCCAAACATGAGGACCTTCTTTGCCGAACTACGAATCGTACGAGGAGGCAAACCTTACCTTGCGTAACCGAACTCCGGCTTACGGGCAAAGGATGCGACCGAGAAGAGGTCCGCTGGCAGCATAGCGGCTTCGACACGATATCTACTGAGGAGAAGAAAGTGAAGAGAGCCACCGGATAAGTGCTACCCGAACGGGCGAGATACCGATTAAGGTTCACCAAAGCCTCGAGAAGGGATTTTAAAAATTTAGGTAACCAACTCGTCAACCAAACTCGAGACTCATACATGGAAGAATGGCTCACAACGGGGTTTTACGCCCCAGAGACTTCCCACCCGGGAGCGAGAAGCTCCCAACCAACTTTAAAGTTCAGGTCACTTTGACCGACTAGATAGAGGGGATAAAAATCCCCGAAGTCGGAAGTGAGCAGGCCACCATGTCAAGGGCTCCCGTTCGTAAAGACAAGTAGCCAAGCAACCGAACGTGCCCCCAGGACCCCGAGGGTACTAAGGGGAAAGCACAAGATCCAGTCGCACACTGCGGGAAGACAAGACCAAGTCAACTGCCAAGGACAACGAGAAAGCCCTGTGAAGGCGAGTTCGAGAACCCACCAAACTAGGGAATACCTCGTCGCGGGGATTCCCATTAGCATCACCGTTGAGACAGAGGCGTGGCAAAGAACCGCAATGAAGATATCGTACAACGAGGGGAGCCTGAAAACCGCTGTAGGGAGGGGGGGGGGGAACCCCTAGACAGACCCCGACGAATCAGGGTGCACACCCTGCTTAGGCCCGGACGAGCCCCAACTCTAGGCCCGGACGAGGCCCCACGCTAGGCCGAACAAGGCCCAACGCTACGCCCGTACGACGAGCCCAAAGCTTGGAGCACGGGTAAGGTTAGGCATCAGAGCCAACCCCAGCGCGAACAGGACAAACAGAGCCCAGAGTGGGCGAGGGCATCCCCTGGGTGGGAGCCAAGCCCCAATGAAGGGAACCCGAGCAGCATCTTCAAGACTTAATTACCAAAGCCCGAGACCGGCATGAGCAGGCTAGGCCCCGATGGCACCAGCCCCCCTGTAGGCCGGGGTCTCGCGCCCGCACAAAAGTGCGGACAGAGGGCAAGGAAAAAACAGCCACGGTCGCAATGGATCGGGTTCCCCATACGGGGTGTAAGGCCAAGGGAGAAGGAGGGTCGAGTGTGAGAGCACCTACCCGGACCCTGAGCCGCCCAGTGAAGCCACTGAGGGGTCCACGCAAGACATCATAGTCATAGCCTCATCAACCCCGAAGTGGGCCAAGTGTATACCCAGCAGCAGGGACATCAGCCCTAGCCAGGCCCGACAAGGGCCCCGCCAAGCTGCGTGGGAAGAACCATGCCAGCTACCCGAATGGGATGATGGTCTAAGTCAGAAGCAAAGCTAGCGATGAAAGCCCCACGGCCTAGGCCAGGCGAAGTCAAAGGACCACCAAGGCTATAGGCCACGACCTCCCAAGAAGTCAGGGGCAAAGACCCAAGACCAGCATCAACCCAAGGCTAGAAACACGGTCTTAGACCCCAAGGTGGAACAGAAACTACCGCCAGACGGCAACGTCACTAAGGCCCGACTCGGAAGTCGGCGCTAGGCCCTGCCGATCCCCAGGAGGGGAGAAGCGAAGCTGCATCATAGCCTGAGCCCAAGCTCCCCAAGGGGGACAGCGGACCAGGCTAGGTAACAGTAGCCTAACAGCCAGAGCCGAAGAGCCGGACAGCTTCGTTACCACGGCAGCGCGGTCGCCGAGTCCGAGACTCCTAAACCACTAGCGCCGGGTTGTCGGTAACTAGATTGATCGAGAAAACCCGGACATCACCATAGCCAACACACAGCTACCCTCCACCCCCCCCCCAAGGGAGCCCCCCCCCCCCCCCCCCCGGCCCCCCTCCCCCCCAAAGAGAAAACACGCCCAAAAAAAAAAAAAAAAGAAAGAAAAAAAAAAAAAACCCCCCCCCCCAACCCCGCCCCCTCGCCCCCGCCAACCCCACACCCCACCCCCCCAACCCCCCCCCGCCCCGGACGGCTGCAGCCGCCATCCCACAGGTAAAGGGCAGAGCAGACCACGCCATCCTGCACCGATAAAGCAACGAGCTAAATCGGCGAGCCACTCCGCAGCGTACTAGTCATCAAGCGCCCCCTAAGGAGGCGGGCCCTACTACACGCTAGGAGCAACGAGGCCTGCCGATATCGGGATGTCCGCAGCCGCAAAAATCCCCTAGGGAAAAGGCAAGCAGACCGCCTAGCGGCACCGGAGAAGCCCCTAGGGGCTAGACCAGGCGAGCCACCGGCCGGTAGCGAGGTAGACTGGCGGAACTCCCGAGGGAGAAAAGCCCTACTAACACGTCATGAAGTAGCAGAAGCTACAACATCTTTAGGTGCTCCCAAAGCAGGGGGCCGCCTTGGAATACCTCGACCGGATCCCACAACACCACCCCCTTTCCTTACGAAACCGAAACAGGGAAACTGGTGTGTTCAATTGCGAACCATTGAAAACAGAAAGGCCACTGCAAAAGACAGCACCAAACGTCAGTCGACAGCGGAAGCAAGACCCGTATAACGCACGGAAAAGAGGTCGCGTGAGCGCGGCGCAAAAGACGCTGAAAAGTGTGGTGAAGCGAGCCAACTGGGCGCGTTTCGAACGAAAACGAGCGAGAAAAAAAGGCGTGCCGCGGTAATACCCGGCCCGCCAACGCGGAGACAATGATACCGTCGCGGTAACAGAGTCACACACGGTAAAGAATTTTCAAAGTCATTTTCACATATTTTCTTAAAATACAACAAGCATAAGAATAACATAATGGCAACACGCACCAATGAGAACTGTTTTATTGATAGGAAAAACAAATGGGCAACTACAAGAACAAAAATACAGCTCACAAGCAAAGGCATCCAAGCAAGGTAAGGGCGGCCAACCGGAATTTATGAAGAGTACTGGCTACAGTGTTTGACCTGGGTCCACTGGTTGAGACCATTTTTTCTCTTTTTAGGTTGCTAATAGGTAGTTTGGGCATTCCACTTCTCAGAATGGAATGCATATTTTCAGTCCAACATTGTTGTAAAGGAATCATTTCAGTGTAATGAATTATCCTCCGTATCCTGATTCATGATTAGTAGAAACTATCGTTGAGATTTGATCATAAATCCATGCCTGGGTTAGGGCCGCGAGACAATCAGACCTTCCTCCTCTCATGCGTGGAGCCTTCTCATGAATATTATCTTTCAATAATTTATATTAACGGCTTTGGTAATAGAGATAACGGACGGTAATTAGAAAATACCTCAGGGATCATCTCTCGTACAACCCTTCCAAAAGTCAGGTCCCCTCTAACAACCGATCCTAATTTCTTATGTTTGAAGTTTGTCTAAGTCATGAATTAAGTTCTTACATTTCTAGATGTTAATTAATTGTGGGGAAATTAGATCCTCCATTACTTCAGCCACGAGCGCAATAAAGACAAAAGGCATTTCCAAATTCACAAAATTTATGCTGTTTATTAATGTGTGATCCCCAGACTTGTTAACAGCCTCTTTTACATCGTTACACATGATATTGATTAGTCTGGTCAACGCTGCTGAATGGATATCGTCCCACTTCTCCTGCAAAACCCGTTAGTCATCCAGTGTACCACATCTCTGGTTGTTAGCCCTGGGTCTACAACCTGATTCGGGCAGTATTCAACAGAACCGACAAAACTAACAAGTGACAGGGTGAACAGGAGGCAAAAGTTAAGAATTTCTCAAGAATATGCTCCACTACCGATAATCACGGATTAATAAGGGCTTGTTACCAAAGTTTCTTCTGCTCGTTATTAACGATCCCTTACTGCCAAAGATAAAATCGGCGAAAGTTTTAAATCCCGATTCAGCATTTCACAATGTCGTGGTTTACAACATGGTTGGCGATACCACGTGCTTTGACCGATATCCGACCTCGCGAAGCTTGGTAAGTTCATAACTGACCTCGAAATGTCCGAACATGCAGTCACATGATTGGGAATCTCATTCCCACCAGCAATGCAGTGTTGTGTGTGGTGTGTTAATGTATTAAAATACAACAACGCGTACGGGCCGGTACGGCAAGAGATACTCGTTTCTGGTCTTCGACGTCATAATCCCAAACCATAAGAATAGCACATGTTTGATGAGCGTGGACAAATCTATACTGAAGTACGCACGTTTTCCAGAAGTGTTACGCCTATTTTTTCGACATGTCAATGGATTAAAAAATAAATACAGTGGGACAAATGAAGGTTGAAATCTACTTACTAACCTGTGATGCAGTATTGAAACGTCAGTTCCTCCTACAATGGACTTTGCATTACCCAAAATTTTGATTTCATTTGTTTCAGCATGCTAGAATAGCTTTCGTAAATACCATACTTTCGCGCACTAGTATACGCTTTGATCTCCTTCTTTGGCGTTTTGTCGCCCATGAAGACAAATGGGCATATGGTAACTTGTGTACAAAGAATTTCCACGACATACTGGTCAGTATTTAAATTTTGAGGGCACGTGTGGTTCCAGTGGATTGAGCCTGTCGCCCCGCAATCCAAAGGTCGTGGTTCGAGTCCACTGTTGCCAACGTGTTGGGGCGCCCTTGAGTAAGACGCTTTAACCTCACTTACTCCTCTCCACCCAGGTTGTATAAAGGGTACCAACATTTTAAATGCTGGGAAAGTAACAGATTCGTTGTGTGGGAGGAGGATTGGGCGAACCCCCCAAACGCAAAAAACAATAATTAAACAAATACGGAGGAGATCCGGCCCAAAAACGCTAAGAAGAGAGATGGGCACTGCTCCTCGCACGGAGCTTGCTCGCACGACATTTACTATTTACTTTACGTTATTTACATAATCTGGATACGTGCTATATTTACTAGTAATGGCAGAGTTCACTATAGTACGTTTTCTGAAGAGCGATCTTGGTGCTGGGATGGGCAAGGGGTGATGATCCAAGAAAGATGTACTGTCTTCATGTATATATTTGCCAGTTGTCCAAAATATAAAACTTTTGTCCACCTTCGGTCATTTATAATCTGAACCGGTATACTGTCTTGTAAGTAATTATAAGCTGCCCTGTGCACACCTATTACAACCGACCAAATTCTGAATACTTTGAATGAAGAATCGTCGATTTTGGAATGTTCATTCAAAAAGAGCCCGGAATCAAACCATTTGCGTATTAGTTTGAAAGGAAAGCTTTGAAACCGTGACCTGTGAAATCGGCAAGTGAAATGGAAATCACAAAGCTATAATCTCTAAAATTCAATGAGTGTGGCTAGTTACCTCATTGCAGAAGGCCACACTTTATTTTTTATTTACGTTCTTTCAACTTCCTGCATTAATAAGATTTTTCTTTTTATTCTGTTGGCTTTTGGTAAGATTTTTGTTTAAATAACATTGGGGTTATTGTAAGACATAGGCCCTATCTGCGAGTTTTTGTGTAGTAGTATGTCCTATGTTTATAAATCATGGCCCTAACCTGATGAACATAGATGTTAAATTTCAGCGTACAATGGATATGGTTACCATAATTATTTTTTTGGGTGGCATTTTTTCAGTCAATAATTCTATCGATACTTTTCTTGGTAAGTAGCCTCCTCTCCATGTTAATGGAACGGCTTGGTCCCATGGTGTTTGACGAGCGGTCTTGGGAACATACACTATAACAAGTGTGTTGCCCGTTCGATTCAGGACAAGAGCACATGGTTTTTTCAACACTTATATGCGCTGGCCATCTCCAAGGAAAGATTAATAAATATTAATCCCTGGAGTTGTTGTGAAGAGAAATGAATATTCAGAATAAGCCAAAATCGTACTATCCTCGTGCTTTCAAAATGACTTGTAAGGTAAGACTACTAGTATTAAAGCAAAACCATACTCATAATTTATTCAGGTAATTCCTTTAATATAAGGTATACTAATAGGCTGATAAAATAATGTACAGAAGATAAATATGAAGAAAGATAACCCTATGCGCCACTAGACACATTGAATAAGAAAAATGCATATAATTATTGATAATTTATAAGAGAAATGTCTGCAATATACATGATGTGCTTAAACATGATTAATTAATAGTGGCATTTTGAAATTCATATGAACTCATAGATTCAATATTATATTCTGATATGTACAAGAAGATAATTGATAGTACCATACTATTCTCCTACGAGCTACAATGCTTAACCACGGAATGATCAAGTCTGAGTTTGCTATGTTTTTAGACTTTTTGAAGTGTTCAAGTTTGCAATACAGGCCCGATGGTAAAACTAAAAACTGGAATTTATATGCAAAAAAAAATGAAAATGTTGTTGAAGTTGGACCCCAACCGGTATAATGAAATAAAGAGTCATATTAAGGAAAGTCCTATGGCCCACCTGGTTGCACATGTTTCATTCTGAACGTATCATCAGTGGCGTCTTAAAGGGTGACTCAGAGAGTTCAGAGAGAGTTTTTGCATATACATAATGCTTGTCCATACACTAATTACTGCGTGAAACAGCTAAGCTTAAATCGAAGTCCTTCATATGGAAAATCACAAGTTTGTTATAAAATTCCGGATCCGGATTCCGGATCATCTTAAAATTTGGAACTGAGCATTTTAGGTGACTCTCTTTAGTTCTAGTTGATACACAAAAAATAATATTTAGAAATATCTGAGTCAGCTTTTAATTTACAGGGTCACTTTCCAGTCCTTGTTTCCCAATGGAAACTAGGACACTGTTATGGAGGACTCCTACTAGTTACCTTACACCGATGACTTCTTGATTGCAAGTCCAGTTTTCTACCATCTGAGTTACTTAGCCCATAGAATATATAAACTTCACCAAAATTTTTTTTGGCATACATTAAAGATTGATGGTTTACTATGTAAAAAAAACCAGTAACTTGTCGACTGACTCTTTAATACTAAATTGTTTTATATTAAAACAGCAGCACCAGCATCACACTGAAATACTTTGCTTATAGAGTCATTTTCGCTGTATGAGACCTGATATAGTTTTCCCATTTTTTATTATGTTTCGTATCTCGTTTAGTTTGTTTTCGTCACAAAACACTGCAATGTGTGTTTGTTTAAAACAAGTTCGTCTTTGGTCAATTATATTAAACGTTTAGCATCAGAACGGTATATTTACATATATGATTTATATTTGTTTTTGAAATTTTAACTACTTAGTTCACCGGGTAGACAAGGTGTATATTTATTAATCTTTCCCTAGAGATAGTCAGCGAACGTTAGTGTTGTTTTTTTTTTGCATTTTCGTCGAAATCAATTCAATTTCGTCGTATCCATGGAACATCATCTGAATGTACAAAGTAATTTCGTCTTTGGTCATATTATTTCACATTTAGCTCAGTATTTTCGTCTTGTGTGGTATATCCCTTACGCCGCCAGAGAAAAATAACTAGCAACCTAACGATCACCGCAAAAAAGAGAGGTAGCGGTATTTGTGTTGTTAGATCTAGGAGCACTTTCCACGTAAACACAAGGCAGATGTCTGCCTCGTGATTTTTGAAAAGTGGCCACAATAGCATTTAGGGATTTAAGGGATATGTATATAAGGGAATATATAAGATAAATAAATGCAATATACAAGCTGTACTTAACATTTATAATGTATTTTTAATTTATAACCGATTCAAAATTATGTTTCATTTGTACAGGAAGATGATTCCACGACTGTTGCAACTTTACACTGAAAGGTTTTCTTTCCTTATTAAGGTGGGAAACTCCATTTGCATAGATCTTTTTAACTAAATAATTGAGGCCAAATTCAGTATCAAATATCAAAAGTATGGACCAGACCTACTTAAAATTTAGCATCAGTTTTTATACCGTTGACATGGCAACTAAATGCCAAAAATGCTAATTTGTATAAATATGTATTTTTGGGAAACACAATATCTCAAGAACCATATACCCTAGACATGTGGTTAATACCTCAAATTAAAGCTCTTGGCATACTCCATGGTCCATATTTTAAAAAAAACTGATTTATTGACATCAAAATGTAGACATTTGGTAAAAAGACGGTAAATTGTGAAAGATTTGGTGGAAAAGTGCCTAATTAATATGCGTATTGCTAATTTATCAACTTTGCTAAAATATATTTTATTTTTTTAGGTTTGGGTCATAGAGCAACTTAAGTACTATCTACTTGGTAAATCTTATGTTTTTGAAGCAAGTTAACATATGTAAATCATGTTTTTCGTTTGCAAAATCACTAAAATATTTTAAATGGAGAAATCGCACTTAAAAGTCTAGAAACACTATTTTAATTAATTTTGTGCAAATTAGGTACACTACAATTTTTTAAGGATCATAAAATAAACTTACTTAATTTTAGCAATAATTGGCACTTAAGTCTTCAGAAAAAATGCTATGATTTGAGAGTACCATTTTTAATGGCAATTTATTAAAATAAGATACATAAGAATCAATTTCTTATGTATTTTATTGTTTTTCAAGTGGCGATTTCAATCAAATGACTCTAATTGCTTCCGATTACCAACTTTGATCTTGTGTAACTTTTGAACCCTAACTCGGATTTTTTCAAACAAAAAGCAAATGAATGGTGAAATTTAACCCTTTCTCATAGTTATAATTTAAAAAAACAAAAACAAATAATTTTAGCCTTCTAAATGGAGTTTTCGACCTTAAGGTACTATAAGCCTGGTCACAGATAACTTTGGAATGAGCAGAATGATTGAAAGAAATCTCAGATGAAGTATAACTAGAACAATGTGTTAACGTTGATACGTATTTGTTTATCCCGTTCACAATGACGTTTATTCAATCAGGAACAGTATATGGAGGGACAAACAATTGCTTGCTGATTGTTATTATTCACAGATTTACTCTTACAACCTTCAATATTTTTCGCAAGTTTTTTCGCGATTGCAAAGAATTTCATTTTAGAAATTCAAATTCAAAATGTGATCAAACCTTACGTGACTTGTAACCATCAACAACCCAAATTGTCTAAGGGTGCTAAGGTGCTACCAAGTAGAATCTTGCACTAGACATTCTAGTCAATCTTTTACCAACAAAGTTGCCGGACCTAACACCTATAGATAATATATATCGCTCCTCTACCAACCCCGGCTTGATTGCTTAGTTGGCAAGAGCGTCGTGCTAGTAATACGAAGGTCGCCGGTTCGAATCCGGCCAAGCGTACATGGGTTATTTTTCAACACTAACGTTCGCTGACTATCTCTAGGGAAAGATTAATAAATATACACCCTTGTCTACCCGGTGAACTAAGTAGTTAAAATTT
>JAMKCH010046433.1:0-12554 GCA_023653785.1 Ophioderma brevispina
CATAGCTATCCATTGGTACCACACATATGATGGTTCATCAATCCGTTTCCGAAATACTGGGGGGGGGGGGGGGGTTCCTCCCATCCCCCCCCCCATCAGTGCAGATGGAGGAAACATTTACTATTGAGTCTCACCCTGAATGACAAAACAGTTAAGCTTATTTTGATTTAAAAGAGGCATTTCAAACATTACCTCTTTCTTTCATAAAAAGAGCAATATGCAAAGAAAAATGACTATTTGATACTGATAAATGTATGTACAATAAAAATACCAAAATACAAATTTTGATGTTTTTTCAATGTTTTGGATTAGTAAATCACTGATTTACCCTTTAAGGAATAAATACAGCATTCACCACAGTTTGTAAAGGGGGGAAAGGTCACATGAGGTCACCAAGGTCACATGAGGCCACCAACACGTGTGACACTACCCAAGGACCATGGAGCGACACATGTGGAAACACCAAGCCATTGCAGAAATCTGCCCATTTTGGGGCCATGACCTCTAAATGACCTTTGACCCCCATTATTAAGGGGGAGGGGTAACTTGTGGGACACTACCCAAGGACCATTATATTCAAATGCCATGAAAATATGTGTGAGGAAACAGCAAGCAAGTATGTTTAGGGTTAAAGGTGCATTTTGTGATTCCAGCACCTTCTGTTTTATTCATTGTTCACTAGATATCCTTGAGAAAAGCTTATTCCCAAAATATGATTTGATTCCGATCTTGCGTTTTTGTGTTATGAGCAATTACTTGATTCCCACAGCCCATAGGCCACTGTGCTTTAATTTCTGTCCGTTTACGGACAGAAAATACAAAATTGCTAATTTCTTACAGATACGGCCAAATTTGCACGTAAGATTAAGTACACATGGATTACTAAGGCTAGCGATTCAGATGATATAAAAAATCTCAACAAGTCTGGGGGACGAGGCTGTGGATCACGAAATGCCCCTTTAACATTTGGGTTAACATTTTTACCACAGAGAGACAGACAGACAGACAGACACACACACACACTAACAAAGCAATCCCCATGTGCCCTCTTGCAGACAACACAAAAAAGGTCCACTCATGGAGGACTAACCATGATTTAAACCTGGGTCTAAAATTAGACTACCTTTAAGCAAGGCTAGGCTGTAATTTCCAAACCTATTGCTCGACATGATTCCAAGGTTGCTGCATTAAGAAGTTACTTACCTGATTAATTCACAGCAAATTAATGTTGCTTTTCTATAATGAAACTGCCCAGATTGGCTATGGTTAGAGTAATGGATTACACGAACATAGCCACAATGGCTGCTTTCCCTTCCCACAATGTCTGCAGACATTTTCTTAAGGTCATTACATAGTGTCATGCCGCTTGCCGCTCAGCGGCAAGCCGCTTGGTGTACGCCGCTTGCAGGATTGAGCTATTATAGTCAAGCGGTGCTATCGCTTGAACTACGTCATCGAGCGGCACCGCTCTAAAGTTGAACTCGAGTCAACACAATGCGATTTGCCGCTTTGGGAAAAGCGGTAGGCCGAGCGGCATGGAGATCGATTTATCGGCTTGACGCTTGACGCTTGGGTCACCGCTAGCGATTCTGACATGATTGCGTAGTGACGTAAATTTCATCATCAGAGCGGCAAAGCGGTAAGCGGCATGACACTATGTAATGACCTTTACCAGCTATGTAATAATGTATAAATTGTAAAGTGCTATGATATACATGTACCAGCTCCATACAAATGAGGACCTTATACACCTAAAATTTCTTGCTTGACTGTGGACCTTGTTGCTGTTGTACAGAATGCCAAAGGCCTAACGCTATACCCAAAAAGGCAGATTTAGTCCTAAATGTATTTTTTCTTTTGTTTGTTCGTTTGTTTTGTTATTTGTACGAGGGGGGTGAGATTGTGTATGTGTGGATAGTCGATGGGTGGATTGTGTCCTCGGTTGAATATAATGCATCCTGATAAAAGTCCACAATTTTCAGAGGACAAAAGTGGACGCATGCACACATACATGCATGCATGTATGTATGTATGTATACACATGTGCACAGATACATACACATATGCATGCACACACAAACACTACATATGCACAGGTGCAAACATAGACTTTGTCCATTTTTCTTTGACATGTTGTGGACGTATATATGTATAAATATGTAAAAATCAGTCGCATCTTAGTGTTGTCATGGTCATCATCTTTTAAGATGGACGAACTATACATACAGGATGGTACTTACATTTTTTTCACAGATTTCCTGTGAAATACTATCCATACCTATCAATAGTAGAACTTTTTGAACTGGTATGGTGCTCACAAACACAGACAAAATTTCATTATGCTTTTCAATGCATTTTTTGCGACATAAGTAGGCCATCACACCAATCTAAAAAACAACAATCTGCATTCTTTGATGGACTGCAATTGGAATGTACAGATCTGAAATGTGTCTGTTTGATGAGCATGCGCAAACACACATGTGCACACACACACGCGTGTGCACACACAGATGCACACATTCACAAATGTCAGCTACCAACAACATGTCAGCTTTCTGGCTGCACACAAGGACAAGTGTGCCCGTTTTTTAAAATCAAATTCCTTTAATTACGAACTAGCTTTTCATGTTCCATGTGAGCAACACCTAAACTCATCCATCTAGCCATCTCATTATTCAAATTAAGGGTTCTACCTGATACTGGGAATTGTTTTATAGACTAAAGGCAATGGTAAAATCTACCATCCTTGAGAGGCATATGGAAAACCATTTTGCTAGTCCCAACCTCAAAGCTTTTTTTAGGGAGCAGTCAGGATTATCGCAGAAAGGAATGTTTGGAATCCCAACGGCTTATTTGGTGATAAATTTCAGGGTTCCCTAAGTCTGACTCAGAGATTTTCGAAATAGTATTTTTTGTGTAATAATGAAATAGTCAAGCTAGAACTAAGATAGTGACCTAAAATGCACAATTCCCGAATTTGAGATGAATCAGAATTTTTCGTTTGATGCATTAAACATTTAATGTGTGTAGTACAACGTTCCCATAGGATCTGTGTATACAAAAATTCCGGTATCCGGAATTTTATAACAATGGTTTGATTTTCCTATTGAATATGAATTCGTTTTAAGCTTCAATTTCACACAGTGATTAGTATATGGACAAGCATTAATGTACATGCACATAAACACAATTTTTTTTGGAAATTGAGGGCGCCCTCACTCAGGAATCTCTGAGTCGGTCCTTTTAACATTCCCCAATTTTGACCTGTTCTAATGAGATAAACTTAGTGTGGATAATAATTTACGCACACAACTGTTTGAAGGTCTCACTTATTATGGCAAAACCAGAATAAAACAAAAAATATTAATGGCGACACACTTTTAACAACTAATTTGTATTATTTGTACCACTACTGACTTCATCCTGTGTAAATTTTACAAAATTTCATTGCGGGCAAATATGATTTTTCTTTAAAATATAGTTTAACACGTCTCTCTATGGAGAATCGGCATATAGAGGGCGCTATAACATATAATTCATGACCTTTGTAGGCCTATATGGCAAGATTCCCGCGATGGCTTTTTTCTGATTTTTGCTGAGGTAATAGCTCTTGCATGTCCCTATCAATAACAGTTGTCAAATTTGTGTCGCCACTGCTTTAAATTGCTCTAAAAATCAGTATGATCTGCTATCTACTTAAGACAGCTTATGCTATCATGTGCTATCTCTTGAAGACAGCTAATGTTATGTTACCTACATAATGTGCTATGCTATCTACTGGAGATAGCAAATGTGAGCTGTTATCTACTCAAAAACGCATATATGATCTGTCATTACTGACAAACTAACATTATCTACTCTGTAAGGAAGATGAGGAGATTTCACACATGTTATGTGATGTGCTATCTACTGAAGATAACTATAATTTATCTACTAAAGACAACTTCTGATCCAATCCCAAAGGAAGATAATCTGTGTGACCCACTTTCTACTGAAGACAACTTATGTGACCTGCTCCCTATCTGAGACAGCTTAAGGTAGGATTATCGGCTACGGCTTCGTGCCCAGATCTTGTTGAAATTCTCATGAAATGTTGGTATTGGTGAAAGAAACATGTGTGCCAAGTTTTAATTTTTTCCAAAAAGGCGTTTTAGAGATATGTCACGTAATGCGTCTTCAAATTCCCATAGACTTTGTACAGGGGCTGATTTTGGCAGTATAGAAAATGACCAAAATAGCGCAATTTTGTGAAAAACTACACATTTTATTTCAATTATTTCTCAAGTAATTGATGGTTATAAGAATTGTGTTTGATTTCTAAGTTCATTTTTTTTTTTTTTGTTCAAGTTCATTTCATGGCTAAGAAATACAAAATCCATAACAATTTGTTTATTTTATGTGTGTCATCAAAAACAAAGAACTGGTGGTCGCAACAACACTTTTTTCTTGAAGTATTTCTAGAAATACTGAAGTATCCACTTTTCATAATTTTTCCTAGAAGAAACTACAACTCCCTTGGTGATGAATAAGGTGTCATATGAAAGGAAATCAAATTTAGAAAATTCTCACGTTAGATTTTGCAGATTGAGTGTTCCTATTTGAAATAATAGGTGTTTTTAATTTTCCCTAAATTATTTTTCCCTAAAATATTTTTTCTACAGAATTAAACACTTGATTCTAAAAAGCCAACGTGAGATTTTAGGTATTTTGTTTATACACACATCCCTAAAGTTTCAGCTTAAAAGCACCTTCCATTTAGGCTGGGAAAAATTATTTATTGTAAAAATTAGGGAATTTAAAAAAAATAAAAACACTAAAACGAATCATGCAGTCTTGAAAATGCAAAAAATTGTGGAGGAGAGTTCAATCCTTACCATAGTCAACTTTGCACTAAATAGATTCAGGGGTTTTAATTTTATGATAATTTTTCTGTAAGACCATTTTATCCGATGATCCTACCTTAAGATGATTTAGCTACTGGATACAATGAGCTCTGCTTTTGACTGAAGACAGTCACCTTTTTTTTCAGTAGTGAACATGTTGCTCTGTGGGTCAAAATATTTTTCTGGACTTTTACAATTTCTCTCTAGGTTAAACAAAACAATTGTGGAAAAAAGTAACACATCATACCATGCTTCAGCTACTATCTGCTGAAGACAATAGCTTTTTGCTAAAAACAGCTTATGTGAGCTATTATGATCTATGATCTACTATCTATTATGTCATCTGTAATCTACTGAAGACAGCATATGTTACCTGCTCTTTACTGAACACAACATTTAGTCCCTCCCTTGGGAAGAAAATCAGTGTGATCTGCTATAAAAGGCAGCTTTGGTGATCTGTTCCCTACTGAAGAGAGCATATATAATTTGCTATTTTCCTACTTAAACCAGTAATGTTTCTGCTATCCACTAAAGATAACTATGATCATCTGTATCTACAAGAGATTTTGAGGCACCCAAATATTGTCAAATAGTAATTTCATATAGATTAGACACTCAATAGATTTCTTACCTTGTGTTTGGCTACAGAAATGTCTTAAAAGAGAGAAAACAGGTGATTTGATTTCCTTATATTTCAATGTAAAACATAGGTTGAATTTTGTATTTGCTACTATACGAAATTAGATATTTCGCAATTTTTGTACCAAAGAAACATTTCTCAGCTTAATCCTTTCAGATGAGGATATCTTTGATGGAAAGCTTTACAAAAATCAGTTACTTTCAATTTTTAAAGGGACACCTGATAAGTGAAATCTCTTGTTGCATATGTGATCTACTATCTACAGAAGATAAAATATGATCTGCTATCAACCGAAGACAGCTTTCTGATCTGATCCCAAAGTAAGACAATCTGTGTGATCTGCTTTCTACTGAAGACTGGCATAATTACATTATATCCTTTACACCTATACTATACCATGTGCTTTATAGACAGCATAATTATATGATCCATTATTTACTAAAGAAAACTCCAAATTATGTTATACAGTAAATTAACTTCTACATCCAAAGTAACTAGATGTCAAACCAATCCAGAAGAAACATTGATCGTGATACACAATATAATCTTATTGAGTGAGAATTGGTAACAAAATCTTTCCAGCACAATTCAAATTTTGTAGTGCAAGGGGTACATCTCCATAGTCAAAAAGGTTCAAATTTGTGACATGTTCTGTGAGGTGTTTCAAAAAGATCTGCAATTTGAGGTATGATCAGTTAATCACTTGTGGGTTCCACAAACTGTCAGCAGGTCACGATCTGTACTTGTTTCGCAAAGACTTCAAACGGTTGCGATCAGTACATAGGTCGAAAGAACTCATTGCAGACCTATTATGGGACTTTTTTTGTATACCAGTATACCGATTGACCTCAAAAACATAAGCAAAATTGTCTGATTCTGCGAACAAGCACAGCTGTTTGACCCTATGCAAATTTTTCCTTTTATTATCTCTGTGGCCTAAAAGGGCATGGGGGGTTTTGCGACAGCAGATTTCTTCTGTGTGTGTGTGTTTGTGTAAACGTTAAAAATGACGATAAAATGACAATAACTTATAAACGGCAGTCATCCGCATGGCTTGAAGCAAGGATATTATCTCCTAACCTGCATGGCTTGTCCAATTGGTTTGACAAGCGGACATGATCGTTGTATACCCCTTTTCCCCATCAACTTAAAAAAAAAAACAGATCAGAGACCTTGTTCGTCGTATCGCTGTGCAATATGCATGTCAAGTGAGAGAAGTCATAAACCTTGATGATTTGTATATCTCACTGACACAGTCCCCCAGATAAGATGACAGGTTTCATGTACGTCTAACAAATTGAGGTGGATTTATCCTTAGTTAAAGGCCGACTCAGCGATTTCGAAATATATATTTTTGTGTCATAATTAAAAATAATCATCTAGAACTAAAGATAATCACCTAAAACGCTGAATTCCAAAGTAAAAGATAAATCGGAATTTTCGTTTTCGTGCAGTGAACACTTATGCACAGTACAACAGTGCCATAGGATACCGTGTATAATGAAAATTACGGATCCGGAACATTATATCAAAGTTGTGATTTTCTAGATGAAGGACTTTGATTTGAGCTTAGTTATTTCACACAGTGATTAGTGTATGGACAAGCATTATGTATATGCAAAAAACATGATTTATTTGAAAATTGAGTGCACCCTCAACAGAGATTTGAGCTTAGTTATTTCACATAGTGATTAGTGTATGGACAAGCATTATGTATATGCAAAAAACATGATTTATTTGAAAATTGAGTGCGCCCTCATCGGGAAATCTCTAAGTCAGCCTTTAATCAATATTATTGGTCTTGTCCACATTTGTGTACAGCTGTATGATATTGAGATCTTGGTAAAACTGTAAAAAAAGCTATTTTTTGTGATTTTGTTAAACATGATTACTTTTGGATCCTTGCAATAACTTTCATCAGTTTGATTGAAGTGAGTGAGAAGTCCTTTTTTTAATACTGAAATAAATTTTCTTGACATTTTTCTCAGTTAAAGGTAGGTGATCTGATTTGTTCAGAAAATAGATGAAATGGCCAAAAGGTATGATCATAATTTGATCTTAACCCAGAGAATTAATTGGAATCAGATAAAATGATCATGTCACAAGTACAGCACACCTTTCAGCTCAAATCGGCAAGGCACAAGTTGGTGAAAGCTACCAACAATGTGAAATTGAGAAACCCACGATGGGTAATTAATGACGAATTTTTCTCAAATGGCAATTTACACATACAAAAAACTAGAATTCCGCGGTCCTCGGCTTTCGCGCTCGCTTTATTCATAGGAAATAAGCTTGTTCCGCCCATGACTTTGAACCCTGGCACGTGACCTTTTGATCTCATCACACAGATGAGGGGTCGCATGGTGCTCCTATGACAAAAGTTTGGTCAATTGAACTTCAAGTTTTTTTTTTTTTTTTTTTTAAACAAAATGTTTAGCCCATTTTTCAACTTGACCTCACATGACCTTTGACCTTTCAACATTACCTTTGACTCATCACCATTTAGGGATCCCAATGTGCACCTATGACAGAAGTTTGGTCCAATTGAAGGTAAACTTTTTTCAATTGAGGTCAATTTAAAAAAAACGTAACAATTTTTGACACACACATCCACACAACACCATAACACATACATACCACGCACAACAGGAATTGGGCTAACGTGGTCCTGCCGCCGCTATAGCTGGTTCGGCCCACAAAAAAGAACCTGAAGAAAATCATTTTTTTTTTGGTGAAAAACTTGTTAAATGTCATCATTAAATGTGAGTTTACTTCAAATGCAAGGGCTTTCCGTCTTTTTGGTTGCATTATGTTGTCGATGTGCTTGGATAACAACTTTTCATACAACTGAATGAAAAATCTGTTACACCTTGGGCTTTACAAAATGAACTAGAATTTCGCGGTTCTCGGCTTTTGCGCTTGCTATATTCAAAGAATATAAGCTGTGGGCCGCCCAACCTATCTTACAAATTGACCTCACATGACCTTTGACCTTGGCACATCATGACCTTTGACCTCATCAACAAATGAGGAATCCCATGTTGCACCTATGACTCAAGGTAGAACCAGGCGGGTGAAACTGTGTACAAAATGCCCACAGACGATTCGATATCGATAGTTTTCGATAAGTAACCTAATAGCCTTCTAATTTATGCAAAATGACGTGTGACCGGGAATGGCATAGCAGCACAGCGCCACGTATGACCGGCGATCCCTGAGTCACATATTTCATGCAGTATGCCTCCACTTCGTTGATCAAGTGTCCTATCCAAATTTATTTAGGATCCCTAGTAGAACTTCAACTTGGCATGTGACTTTTGACCTCATCAACATATGAGATATCCCATGGTGTACCTATGACACAAGTTTGGTTCCAATTGAACTTTTCAATTGAGGACAATTTTTAAAAAAACTTTACATTTTAGTGTACACATGCACAACAGAATGCAAAGTGGTCCTGCCAGCTATAGCTGGCAGCCCACAAAAAATATTATAAATCATTATTTATGTACTTTAAATACCTTTATAGCTTAAGCTATGACTCCATGCTAAAAGCAGGTTCATAGTGGTCCTTATGCTGAAGGGCATGATATACAAGCCGTCGCAGCGTGCGACTGTAAAAGCGCTAGTGATAAAACACTCATAGCGTTTTATCAATTGCTTCCAGCGTCAATACTGCTGGTAGCATCGGAGCGATTGAGTTGAATTGAAGTCAACTGGCTTGCGTCAAGTCACTTGGGCATGCTAGCGACTTATTGATTAGATATCGACAGTCACTTTCCCAATAAGCGACGGAAGTGATGTCATAAAAAAAACTCTACGCTCCTTGCGATTGCTTAGTATATCATGGGCATAAGTGTTGCTAAACAAATATCATGGTAAAGTGATATTTTTCATGTTGTGTATCGCAGAAGCCATACAAGTGTCCACCACAGTAACTCAAATGGATATTTCATTCAAACCCATCGAAAAATTCCGTAGGATATTTTGCATGGAAATAAAAAAAATTGAGGAAACCTTCAAAATGTTAACTGTAAAGTGTAATATTTTTTTTCTTTGCATTTAGATAGAATAGATATAGTCCACATAATTCTGTAAAGAATATTTGACCTTCTACTTTGTTGATAACATGTACCGCTCCCTTAATGGAGATAAGTTGCACATGGAGAACTGAGACTAATAATCACAAGAGTCAAAATTAATTTGGAAAGCAATTACATCCGTCTCTTAATGTGATTGATTGAATGTCCATAATCTATGTAGGGGAGCCTTTTGTCACATGCATATTTTGACCAAAATTTTATAAGGTTAAAGTGACAGGAGGAGATTTTTTTGAGGATAACCAATTTTCTCTCAACAATTGCCTTGATCAGATGTAGACGCACCTAGACCGAGAATTTTTCGAAGTTTTATTGGACAAACGAAGCACGAAAGAACCACACACCTTGTCTTGAACTTGACTGCTTCCTAATGTCCCTATAGTAACCATGCGTTGAATTTCGGTTTTGTGTATGACAGAAATTCCCAAATCATCATCTTATATTACATAGAGATGGCGTATTTATGTCGCTTATTCACTTCAGTGTGATCTAATACAATTGTAAGCATTCCAAATCTGCAAAAACCTGGGTTTCGAAATGGTCTTCATGGGTCCCTTCATTCTCTTTAAAGAGACATGAGAACATTCCAGAAAGCAGGGCACCCCAAATTTTTTGAACCCGGGTTTTTGCATTTGGAATGCTTTTAAATGTATTAGATCACACCTTGAGGGAATAAGCAATACGCCAGTCTTTATGTAATAATATGATGGATGATTTGACTCTTCTGTCGTGCACGAAATAAAGTCAAAGCACGGGGTTCTATGGGGACAATTACGATAGTCCGGCAAGTTCAAAACAATTTTGCCGTTTTCCGGGGTGTTTGTACTTGTTGTCCAATAACCCTCGGAACGTTCTTGGTATTGTCTACAATCGATCCTGTGAATTTGAGAGAAATTTGTTTTCTTAAAAATCTCCTCCTGTCACTTTAAATCAATCCCTCCCAGTTTAACGTGGGGCCACATCACTAAAGTGACAGCTATTGTCAATGCAAGGGTCATGAATGCCTTTATTATACCCCGGCAAACAAGACATAAAATAACATAAATGCAAACACAAAAGTGGCAAAGTGTCACGCTCAAATGTCTTCAAAGTTAAATTGACTCAAAATTTTGCCATTGTATATTGCATCACTTGCATAATTTACTTTCAAATATGTATACTTTTATAGATCATACCTTTTGATGTGATATGCATTGTACCCTTAATAGGAACTTTCTACTGAAGACAGCTATGCTGATGTCATCTATTATATATTAATTCAGCTTTGGTACACAAAATGATCCAGGGATTTGACTTTGCCCTCCTAATAAGCCTACCAGAATTTAGAGTCCTTACTTGTTTCACAGACCTTTTAAAGCGGCACTGGCACATGTTCAGAAATATCAATTTTCACTTTGCTCGCAAATGATATATCTAGGCCATTGGAAGAATAGAGATATATTTTACACATAAAAATAAGCATACCCAAAAGGCAGATAGGCAGACATCCCACGTAAATTTTTTAAGGCTAACTTTTAGTTTGCCGTAACTTATCAACAATATGTCTATTATCATCAGGTGGCGGATCCAGGGGGGGCACAGGGGCTTTTTCCCTCCCGGTATTCTGTCAAAATCTTGCATCTTGCAATTTACCGCCTTCAGCGCCCCCGGTAATTTTGACGTTTTTTTCAAATCCTGGATCTGCCCCTGTAGCCCTGAATATCATAGACTCGTACTCATGGATATTAAAACCACAAAGGTTAAAGACCGGTGCAACAATGTGTATGCCATGGGAATCAACTCAGGCATGTGTTTGCTGTTTGTTTAATGTCATTTCCACAATCGTCTGCTGACATGTCACCCAGCGACATTAATTATAAAATTGTTCATTATCCGTAGCGGCTGGTTTGGGCTTATAGCTTAGGCTAATGTATATACAAGTTTTACAAGGAGGTTGAGGAGGTTGCATAGGAATATCGAGCTAAATGGAGAAGTTGTATATTTGTTTGTTGACTTGGAGAGGTATTTGAATAGTGTCCAAGGAGGGTGATGGAGTGGCCCAATGAGAGAACTGAGAGGGATACCAGAAGTAGGTAGAGGCAGTGAGAGTTGTATGAAGGAGGCACAGACAAGAGATTTAGCGTGGGATTGGGGGGGGGGGGGGCGGAGGACGCCCATGTTCGATACTAGAGTTGGGATTTTGGAGGTGCCAGGCTCCTGTGGAGCTCTATGGCAAAAATCCACTAAATCGTCATTAATATGCCTGATTGATTCCTCCAAAAATGCTTGAAGAATTCATTCAATTTTTTACCATACGGCAGAAGGTGCATCATTTAAAGTCAATTTTGTTCTGGCTAACTTTTAGTTTGTAGAAGAATATTTGAGACAAAAGCATTTGAAAATTCCAATTTTCGCGCCATTTGCAAAAATCCCTAACTGCTGAGAACATTATTTAGTCAAATTTAGTCTCATCCATGTATATGGGGTGCTACCACGCCTATTGACTCCACAAGGTCCGAGCACGAATAACAAATGTCCACCCGAGACTACTTAACGGCGCTCATGCAACACAACGATACCCGACGGAACGTACGGACAGGATACTGGCTCTATCGCCCACTTTTGCTCAAATTTCCTCCCGTTTCCCAAGAACCTGATTTGTCCTAGTTGAATCGCATTTTTTTTGAAGTTAACGTATAAGATTCGTTTTAATGGGTGTGGCCTTTGCAATTTGACGAAATGACCGTTTCATGAGCCTTTAACACCTTAGAATCTATATACATGTTTACTTGGTATTTACATAGAGTGCTAATTTTCCTGAGGCGATCCAAATAAATCCGACCTTCGCCCCCTGAGTGGGATCTGATTTATCTGAGGAGTTTGAGTGTAGGTGGGTGTGCATCAAGGTCTGTACTTTCGTACTTTAATAATTTTTGCAATCGTGATTGACGT
>JAMKCH010046434.1:0-29862 GCA_023653785.1 Ophioderma brevispina
TGTATCTTGACCCAATACCCACGGGGTATTGTTTGTTTTTGGATGAAAAGGAGTGGTAATGTGCAATTGGACATATTATCATTAAAATAAGTGGAAACCAAATAAAAGGGGTTGTTAGGAAGCCGGGGGAACCCCCCTTCGGTAAGACGAGGGTTAAGCCATAAAGAAAATGTACATTCAACTAAAAATTTGGTGTCTTAATTGAATGAGCTTATCCTTTTGCCCTTTGTTTTTCTCTTAAGGCATGACATGAAGAGGTGAAAATGTCACAGTTTGCGTTAACATTGGTACCGAGTGAAATCTCAAGCCTTGTCTACAGGGAAAGGCTTCAATCTGCCTGCGTAAGTACTCGTTTCAGATAAAGACCATTAATAACTCGAATATATGTAAAACTGGATTTATTTCTTGCCAAAATTTGTATTCATATCGAGGATACCAGTAAACTACCTACAGAAGTTCCCAATTTGTCGGAGAAAAGTTGGATTGATTCCCATAGAACATGAGTAGTAGGCTTGTAATTGGGGGAGGTGGAAAAACATCAGAATCTTCCCTCAGTGTTCTTTGTCCTTCCCCACCCCATCCCCATTTTTGTGGGCCGCCAGTATAGGCTGGAGGACCACTTAGTGCAATCGTTGTGAATGTGTATGTGTGTGTGGTGGGTGTGTGTGTGTGGATGTGTTTGTGTCAACTAGAATGTTAAGTTTTTTTAAAACATGTGTTAATTTTTGTTTTCAATAGTGGACCTCCATTGAAAGTGATTTTGGAACAAATTCGAACCAAAAATTGTGTCAAGGTGCACTCAGGGCGATCCTTCACTCTATAGTTGTATGATTAAAAGGGTTATGTGCCGAGCAAAGGTCAATGATGAGGTCAATTTGAAAAAAATAGGCTAAAAAATGTGAAAAATTGACCTTCAATGAAAAGTTGAGGTCAATTGGAACCAAACTTGTGTAATAGGTGTCACCAAGGGATCCCTTCAAATGTCATCTGCCTAAGTGTCAGAGGTCATGGAGCGGCCCACAGATATATTGATTATAGCGAGCGCGAAAGCCAAGAACCGCGAAAGCTCAGAACCGCAGAAATTCTAGTCCTTTTTGTTTTCACCATTTTGGTCTCCAGAGGGGCAGTGCCCTTCCTACCACCACCACCACCACACACCCTCCCCCACCATATGTTTTGAAGGTGGAGGTCCTAAGTATGCTAATACATTTTTTATGTTGAAAAAAGTGTATCTAAATGCACCTTTCTTTAAGTTAATCTTTTTAGGAATATGTAAGGATTAAGATCACAGGTCAAAATTCCAGTTGATCCCAGTTGATTATCCAATTTGAACCAGTATTTGTGATGAAAAATGGTAATCAATTTTCAACTTGGTTGTTAATGATCAGTGGAAACGCAGTTAAGACAGTACAATCAGTTAAAAAAAGTTGAAACCGTTGAGTTCTCACAGACATATGGAAACAATTTAAACATGGGAGTCAACTGGAATTTGACCTTGGCAAACATCAGGTTGCGAGTCTCTATTTCAAAGTTGTGTGGTACATACAGTGTACAGAGCCATAAATTATTTTACAAATGTTCTCCTTTTCAAGTAGTCCCATTTAGTGCAAGAGAAACGAGAGAAGAATGGCACGGCCAGTTTAAAAGATGGTTCACACATGCCAAACTCTGCCCTTGCATTGGTAACTGTACCTTGGGGTCAGAAGACACAAAAACCTGAAGCGACTCTGTAACAGCCCGGTCACAGTCAGTTGATGGAGGACAAGAAAACAAACTAAGCCATCCACACAAATGGCTCAGCAGAAGGATCCAAAACTCAAACAATCTCCAAGCATGTTGTGAAGATGATCGCCTATCCAAAGGTCATGTCTTGATAAGAGTCTAGGAGAATGCAACAAGAGGAACAGTATGAGCAAGGAAAGGCGTCAAGGAAGGTCAGAGGTCAAGCAAGAGAGAACAACAGAGGACGCCCAAGAAGGTCCAAGCCAAAACAAGTGGAGACTATTGTACTGGATCACTTCACAATTACAGTAAGAAGTACAATTGTCTGTTGCAAAGCTGCTTCTTTTCTTATCCTGCATGGCTTAAATAAAGGCCTTTGGGATAAATTGGTTATGGAAGCACAAATCTGTCATGGACAGTCGTTCACATGCTGTCTAGTGGCCATCTGGAATTAAAATGACCACACAAACAGAAACGGCATCATTCAGATTCTTTACTGCATTGCAGCAAAATTGTGTTTGCCGGTATATCTTCATTTTCTCCTGCAATGAACTCAAATGCCACTGCATATCCTATTAGTGTTTGTTAAAATAACTAAACTTCAGTGCATTATGCAATGCAGTATTGCGGGGTAGGGTAGGATACTGCAGTTAGGGCAAACACCAACTCACTGCAACAAAGATAGATGCACAGTAAAGTAAGAATGAACCTTAGACTAAGAACCCAAGGTCAATAGGAACAATAGAACAAATGACAAGGATATGCCAAGTATTTTCCTAATTATAAACACCTTACATTTGTAGCACTTACCTCTGTGCTGCTGCAATCTGCCGGGGCGGGGGGGGGTATCGGGGGATTGTGGAGGGTTTTTCTTTTATTAAAACAGACTGAAGCATGTAAAATTAAGTTAATTTTGTAGACTTTCGGAGACAATGGTCTAAATTTGTGTTGTGTTTAGTTTGTCGAGCGCGATGAGTTTCTGGGGGGGTTTTCATTTTCCCCAAGTGTCGCATGATTATTTTTAGGAAGAGTGCAGTTGCCACCCCTATGTTAATGAGGTCAAGTCAGATACCAAAGGTTCAAGGTCATACTGCAGTTCAAAAGATCACATATGAGGTCACAGGTCACATACGTAGGTAAAAGTCAATACTAAGGTCAAAGGTCACATTTACTAAGGTCAAAGGTTCATCTGAGTTCCCCAAAAGTTCAAGTTTATATAGGGTGGGTCGCTTGACTCTTTGGGAATTTACAGTAATTTGCGACCAATATGGGAGGGTGGGAAGTTTTGCCACTCAAATGCTACAGTTTTGGATGACAATAATTACACGCTCTTCATAAAAGTAGGGGGAAGAGAGTGGAGTCTTAGTTCAGTGCCTATGTGTGTGTGAATGAAAAATGTAATTATGTCCATTTTTCCAAAAGCTTGTTCATTGAACATAAGGAACACTACCTTCAATGGACAACGGATTTTGTCCATTATTACCCGTACAGAATCATTGGCAAAAGTCACATTTGTGAAATATTGGCGGCTATATAGATGGTAATAGTAAATTGATATATATTATATTTGAGTATTCAATGTATATTTACATCGGTAGTGCTTATAGGTATGTGTGGTGTATGTGGTAAGTCACTTTGTGGTTAAATTCATCTATGAAAAGAAACTATTGCAGGCATTAAACGAAATTAAGTATGGATCTTAGAAATGACAGACACTCTTGTGATAAAAATTAAGAGCCTGGGTTTGGAACTTATTGCCAAATAATAAGGACATGCAGAATTCCGTAATGTGCAGTTAGTGGGCGTAGACCGGGGCTGACGGAGACAGTGGCCTTTCTGGCTCAAAAAGTTGGACGATTTTATGGACACCAAAATAGGTATATTCAGCCTAAATTTGGGGCTAAATTAATGTAAAATTTGGCAATTTTTGCATGCTTGGGCACGCAGTTGGTTCAAGTTCAGGGATAATGGAGCAAATCCACCAAGACGACTTGTGAATTTTCCCCGTGGTGGGACGCTTGGGAATTTCCCTCTCTTGATTCACTGCAGTCGGTTGCCACTGTGTGCAAGTAGTCTTCAAGGCCAACCCAAAGGGAGTGTGAACCAATCCCATAATCATTGCAATGTTGCCTATATTGTACTGTACAAAAAACATGGCCAGACTCGGGATTTAAAGGTTTAAGAAGTTTAAAGAACACAAACATGTGTGAGTGACAAGTACTGTAAAAGTCAGGGTTCTTTATGTGTTTAAAAATGGGATTTTTTGTGGGATCACATGACTTATTGAGGTGAAAATTTCACTAAAACTGATGCATTGTGGGATTGACTCAAGTTTACCCCGTTTGCTTGGGCCAAACCAAAAGAGCCAGTCACAATTCGATTTATAAACAAAACTTTATGAACAGAAATTCACATTCATCCTATAGTGCAGATTCTTATCCTTGAATTTTTTCTTAGAAATGCCACATCGTTTCTATAGTGTAGTATCTGTATCATTAGAATTTTCTTTTTAATTGTCAGTTGATTATTGGTGCATTGTCATTCTTTTGTATGAGCTTTTTGTATTGATTTCGGTCAGCTAACTCATTTCAGAAGTAGCTAAACTATATAGGCGAGGGGTGTATTCTTCCAGAGATTTTTTTTTCTTTTTTTTCAACCCTACTTGATCTTCCCAATTTAAAGGTGCAACAAGAGATTTCCAAATAAAAAAAATATGAAAATTCTGATTTTGGCACTGGGTGTTTGTAAAGTTTCTATCAAAAATATCCCATCTGAAATGATAAGGCTGAGAACTGTTTCTTTGGTACTTATTTTTAATATTGTGATGTCTTTTCAATTTCGAATTCCTATAGGAGCCAAAATTTATGAAATTCAGCCTATTTTTTCACATTTGAAATAGTAAGCATACGTGTATATGACAAAACAATCTGGTTATGTCTATTAGGTTTATTTCTGTAACCAATAAAAGGTTTAGGGGAATCTATTTGGTTTTGGGGGGTTCTAATCTATATGAAAATATGACGATCACAGAAAAAAAGGGATGGGAATTGAAAATCTCTGTTGCCACTTTAAACGGTCCATGGCCCCTTACTCCTGCCTCGTCCCCCGCCTCCCCGCTTTACCGCCGTTTGGTCCACGCTTTGTGCTGGCGGCCCGTCCTCTTTTCTCATGTCCCTGCGCCCTCTTAGCCCTCTCCCCCATGTTTGGTTTGGCTGTTGTGCGCCCCCATGGCCCCTTTGGTCCCCCCCTCTTCCTTTTACACCCTCCTTCGGTTTCCCACCCTCCTGTTTCCGCTCTCTCCCCCCCCCCCGAATGAAATATTGGGCGATGGGGTTGTCCCTTTTGGGGTCAGGACATTCAATATTGATGAAAAAATTGATGTGTTCAGATTCATTCATTTATCCCACAACTACAAGTCACGTACTGCCATTATTGTAAGGGCCATGGCCCGATAGTAAATCCTTCATCACAGGACCCCAGCTTATCGGAAGTGGTCAAATCTTGGTATCAGAATTAGAAAGGCTACTATTTTTCTCAATCTTTACCCTATGAAAATCTTAGGGATAAAATGATGCTGGTTTGGATGTTTGTGAACGAAAATATGCCCCATTTTGGTCGACAATATTTTTTTTTTATTTTTTAACCTCATATGAGGGTAGTCGACTAAATTTTAATTTTACACATACTCTATCGGGCTTATAAAATCGTTTTTTTAAGCTTTCACTCAAAACGTGATTGAAAATATCGGCGTGAAATTTTACAGATGGGAATTTTGAGGGGAGGTCCTTTATCAAGTTTGAAACTTTATTACTTAAATCGGCCACCTCCTTTAATAAACCATCTCTTAAATCTTTTCCCAAAAGGTAACAATTTTCCAAATCATTATAAATAGAATAATGGAAGAATAAGCATTTAGGGCACTCATTGAGTAATAGGTCGTTCCCATTTCTGGAATATGGGCAAGTCTGTGAAGGCAGTTTAACCAGGTTATAATGTGTCTTGTCGGTATGTATTTTGATTGTTTGATTCAAAAATCAGCTTGTGAGGACCACCTAAATACTGATCAAATTATTCTTTAATTTAACAGCAGGACTGATCTCCCACAAAAGAAGATGATGAAACTTAACAGTGATATGGCAAATAATGGAGCAGTATACCAACAAGACAGAATGAGCCATCTGTAGAGATCCCTGAAACTCCAGAGGTTATTCTACCAAACCACTTGCAGAAGAAAGGTGAGAATTATACTACCTTCTGGCTCATAATTTTCTTGGACATTAACAAATTGTGTTTGATTTTCCATGCGTTGTGTACTGTGCCTAATGGCAACACAATGGTGCAAAGGGTTTTGGAGTGAGTGTACATTCTAAAATGTCAAGGAAATTATGAAACCAGGAGTAGTATAGATTAAACCTAGACTACTCCAATATGTTAGTTTTTACAATGGACCTTGTATGATAAGTATTTTATCAGTTGTCAAAGGTAAGAGGCTACCCATGGTACCCTTCCAGATGGTGTTTTGACTCAATCCCATGAGCTAGCATGTGGGCGTTATACAGTACTGTACTAAACCACATGTCAGTGCTTGGGATTAAAGTATTCCAAAAGTTTAAGAACACACAAGACATTCATAATCATGAAAAAAATTCCCTAAGTACATGCTTGGTGGGCTAAACATGAGCATTAAAATCAGGGTTTTTCTGTGTTACGAATAGGATTTTTATGTGATCTGTGACCTCTTAATTGATGCTGAAAAAAACTTTCCTAAAAACGGAGCATTGTGGGATTTAAATTGCCTCAAACACCCTCTGGTAACTATTCTGACCAAGCTGGTGGTTTTGTGTCGCCATTGCATTATGTGTCGCCTGACTGTCCACAGTTTGTCGTTGTAGTTATGTTGATGTAGTCTGGTTGTTGATGTGTCTGTTGTTGTTGTTGTATGCTGTGGTCTGTTGTTGTGAGAAAAGGGTTAAAAATTTGCCGGTATATCTGTCATACTCAATGGATTTAAAACCAACTTAGTCATAGGTGCAATAATGTGGGATCCCTCATTTGTGCTGTGGTCAAAGGTCACATACCAAGGTCAAAGTTTTTAGAATGTCAGCTTCAATTGGATGGTTTTAAAACATCTGAGGATATGTGGCCAAAGATAATTATAAGATGATTCAGAGATTTCCGAAAATATAATTATTTTGAGTAGAATTAAAAATAGTCATCTAGAACTATTAATTAGATACCCACCTAAAATGTTCAATTCCAAATTTAGAGAGAATCCGATTTTTCCGTTTTCCATGCAGTAAACATTTATGTACTAGTATTACAGCTGCCATAGGATTTTACCGTGTATACAAAAATTCCGGCTCCAGAATTTTATAATAAAGTTGTGATATGAAGGAATTCGATTTGGCTTGTTATTCACACCAATGAATAGTATATGGAACAAGTATTATGTACATGCAAAAACCGATTGATTTGTTTGAAAATGATAGGGTGGCCCTCATCGGGGAAATTCTCTGAGTAGCCTTTAACATTCAAAATAGAGCAGTAGTGTTAGTTATGTTGTAATTAGGAACAGAGAAATCAAGTTAGCAAATATTATTACCATGTTTACTGTTAAATATTTTTACTGTAATCTAACTAGACCCAACTACCACCAGAGCTGAAATCCGAGATGATATAAGAGCTGAGGCAAGATGTTGACAGTCATAAATTGAGGATTCCATTCCATCCTATCAATCCCCAAGCTCCATCTCCCAACCCACTCAAAACTGCTGATCTCACCCTGATATCACAGATGAGAGGAGAGAGGAGTTGGCTGCCATATCTCAAGTAACGCTGGACTCGGACCAAGATGGGTATGTAACAGGTAAGGTCAATTTTGGGCTACCTTGAAGCAGAGCTTGGTTTTTAAAGGTCAGGCCCGGGTCTCTATAGCCTCGTCCCCAGAACCCACGATTTAAACCGGAAGTGTCAACCTTTGGTATCTAAAGAAAGCCACTATTTTTTTCATTTCCCTGTGACATTCTTAGGGCTAAAAGGATGTTTGGTTTGTGTCCCATTTGGTCGACCAATATAATTTTACAAAGTATCTAGGGGAATTACAAAATCACAAATATTAGCTCTCACATCAAAATGGATAGAAATATCGGCGTGGAAAAACTTTACAGATGGGATTTCGGGGTCACGGTCATGCAAGATGAAAACTTTATAGCGTTAAATCGGATATCCCCTTTAGGCCACGGATTCAAGTGGAATAATAGTTATAAAAAGCCTGATCATTCCTCCTTATAAGGAACCATGCAAAATATCATGCAAAGTATACCATTTTTTCACAAAAAATCTTTGTCATTTGACTCTTAAAAGTTGCAAGTTTGTAATTCTAGCACCTTCTAACTTATCTATGGTTTCACTAGATATCATTGAAAAAAAGGTATTCCCAATTTTCAATTAATTCTGATCTTGTAGTTTGGTGTTACAAGCAAATGCTTATATCACCAGTGTCCATAGATCTCTCGCTCTGCAGGTATAGTTTTTGTCGCATTCTTCAGACAAAAAATAAAAAAGGTGGCAAATTCTTACTACATAGGTAAGTCCAGGGCGGCAGGACTGGGGGCAGTTTGTCGCGGCCGCGGGCAAAGTGAATTAACCGGCCCAATATGTGTGAGCGTGAGAGAGCGGGAGGAGAATTTACCGTGGTGATGTCCAGGGGCCAGCACCGCTTTGGGGTTGGTGGGGGGGTAAGGGGTAGGCCACTAAAAAATTGCATTTTAGTGTTTTAAGGGTTGAAACTGGGGATTGCGTTCTGGCTCGCAGCGGCTCTGTGGCGTCTGCATTGGTTGGAAAACTCTGGGCAGATATCATAATAATAAATTAAATGGCTTAGTGATGATATCCAAAAAAAAAAAACACATCTTTCAAACAAAAATACCTTAACAATACGAAAAATAAATATTCAACATGACATCCAGAAGATAAGGGAAACTGTAACAAATCCACATATACACAAAATGTTAAGCTCGTGAAAAGAAATGTTTTCAGGAGCCGCATAAGGCCAATGGTGGCAGGTACTTCTGAATCTTAATGGGAAAGCTGTCCCAGATTCCTACTCAGCCTCAGATTGTGTGGAATGATCTGTCATCAAAGGTACGCTGGTACGAGGTTAACAAGCCAGTAAACCATTAAAAGAAGATTGTACGCCTTCGCTTGTACCATCCAGAATTACTTCGAACCATTATACAAACTTTAGGACCATCAGGTAAGGTACTCTAAATGTTGTGCCTATTGCAGGACAACCATTCTGCAGTAATCTGGAAGGGAATCACTATTCCATGATCAACTGTTAGAATTTTGTAACACCTACATGGGAAAAACAACCCAGCTCCCTGGTAACATCGTTCATCACTCCTCTACCCAAAGAAAGGCGACCTAAAACCCTAAAACTACAGAGGAATTTCACGGTCATCCCTGGCATCTAATTATACAACTTAATGTTGATCAACAGAATCACTTATCATAGATCCCCTTATCAGATGGAACCAGAAATGGTTGTCGCAAAGGAAGATAAGATCAACACTACTCAGATAATGTCCCCATAAGGATCATAGAAGAGTTGAGAATTCCCAAGAGAAAGTTTCCATTGTGTTTGTAGACTCACCAACTACGGTCTCCTAGATGAGATGTCAACGCATGTGCCATCATGTTATAGCACAACCCCATCTTCAGACAGGACTGACATCATGAACGACAAGGGATCGCTTGTCAAACCCAAGCATTCGGACGTCATCAAAGTCAGCATCCCACAGGTCTTGACTATGCAGATGATCAGCGTAAAAGCGGATCTGATATATGGTGTACAAGATCTACTACATCACGTGAGAATGCTGCAGACAAAGTCGGCGCCTACATCTAAATGCTAAGAGGACGGAAATTGTTAAATCCTCAATGAGGAAGATAATCATCCAAACCTTATCGGCACTGCAGTCGGTATTCAAACTCAAAAGAGGTCAGGGACTTAAGTACCTAGGGTCCTATTGTTGCAAAATTCACAAACCAAAATGTATATGCTTACCAACTTACTAGGTAATTACGACGTGTTTCAAAATATATGATAGTCCTTAAATGGCAACCAACCCCCCCCACCCCCATATAGCTGGGCTCCGTTTAGCGTCTGTGCAACTGCCCGCCAATAGCCTGTTGGTCCTGCTTTGAGGAGATCCACTTGCAGAAGGAGTTCTGATACGGCCACTCTCTTTCCAAAGAATGTTGTAAACGAGCTGTCACAATCCTTGTTCGATGTGCAGGAGCACCGTCCTGTGCCCACCAGAAGATTAATAAATTGGTCCGTTTGCTGCCGCCGGAATATCACAACTTCTTCATTCACAGCGCTTGGCAACCTGGTAATTAGCATTAGACTTCTCCATTGGCGTTGACAATGAAAAAGGGGCCAATAAGACCACTGTTCCAACAAGGCCAAGTAAGTTTTTTGTCTCGAATCCTCCTCTCAAAGGCTCCGAATTGTTTGTGTTGATTGAGGCAGGTTAGGTCCCCAAGAAAAGAAAGGTGGTCTTCAGGCAGCCCCCTCACAGATCTCTGTCGTCTTCATGGTCTCCTTCCAGAATAACGGGGAAGTTCATGCCTCTGTATCATTGATACGATGCACATTGTAAGTCAGCCACATGATTCAATTGAAAGTACTTTGTAGGTCAGCCCGGACCAGTTTTGGGCACCAAGGGGTAGGTGGAAGAGAAGAGTAGAAAAATTTCAATTGCTACTACGTTAGGTAACATATGTGGGGATCATCGACACATCTGGATCATCGCCCTGGGGGGATGTAGAATCAGAAGTGGCAATTTGTTTCTATGGGCCAAAAAAGGTCAAAATTGACAAATTTAGGTAAAAAATCATTAGAACTGGTGATTCCAACTTCATATTAAAGTAACAGTATTTAATTTTCCCACTATCTAGCTGAGATTCAAGAAGAATTTGAATGTTGGAATCTGGGGTTATTGTTGACCCCATAACGGACCAAAAGGGTGGTCAAAATTGACCCAAATAGGTAACAAAAATCATTAGAATGGGAGTCCAATACGCTGTAGATTCAAGAAGAAGAATTTGAATGTTGGAATCTGGGGGTAATTTTGACCCCAGCAGGACAAGGCCCAAAAAGGGCTTTTAAAATTGACCCAAATAAGGTAAAATCATAGAAGTGATGTAACTTATTCCAACTTTATATTAAAATGCAGTAGGTATTTCATTTTAAATCATAGCAGTTAGATTCACGAAGATTTGAATGTTGGATTATCTATGGAGTCAAAAATTGACACAGAAAAGGCAAAAAAAGGTCAAAATAATTGACCCAAAATGTGAGTCGGTAAAAGTTAAAAATGGGCCAGGTGATCATTCCACTTATATGCATTTTAAGCCTTTAAAATGAAAACCTCATTCTATTAATATATTGGGAGTAGGATATAACTAAAATTTTGACATTTTTGGGTCAAGATACACCCCAATTTTATAGTTTCATCTTGATTAAATAGCCTGACTCCAATACCCACCTGTTAAATATATCTTGCCCGTTTCATTTCAACCAGTTTTGATATGAGGCTAAAACGTGATTTATGAAGCCTCTGAATACTGTATAAATATAATTCTATCTAAGTTAGATCTAATAATATCTAAAGTTTAAATATTTTATTTTTAAGTCACGATTTCACAGAGTAAATGAGGCAAATAGTACCTCCACCGGACAACCATATTATATTCTGATCACTTCCTGGAAAATATGTTGATCCAGGGGACGAGAGCTATTTTAAGGCCAAGTAAAAAATTAAAAAGTTGATCGGCCAGACTTTGAAAAAAAGGTGGTGAGAGGGTTGAGAGGGGCCTTTATTAATTTGTTATTTTATCATTTTTTTCACGATGGCCGTCAGGTCTTAAGATGGCCCACAATGATTATTGTAAGATTGCGTTCGCATTGTGGAAATAGTTAGTATTTAAGAAGGTTGAAGAAGAAATTCCTCAACAAAATGAAGGATATCTTTAAAATAGGTTGAGAGTCAATGTAATTCCATATTTTTTGTTAACTTCCTTTTCCCCCTTTGAAGCCTTCTTTTGGTGGTGGGTGTGTTGCTTTTTTGTAAAAAAAACGAAATAACAAATTCGGTGCGGCGTCCAAAAATGGTTTTTTTTTTTTTTTAACTTGGCTTAGAGAGTGGATCTTTAATCAATTGACCCCAAAATTGACCCTACGAAAGGGCCAAAAAGAGGTCAAAATAGACCCCAAAAGAGTTTGAATTAAAAGCTATCAATTGGGCAATTATACTATGGAAGTTAATCTTTGAGAAGCAAATGGAATAGACAAATTTTGCACTTTTTGTCACTGGGCAAACCACCATAGATTTGAATCAATTGACCAAAACGATTGCCATGTTGGCAAAGGTGGAATATCATCATCTTTTGACTTTTGTTCGAAATACGGGGTACGTTTTGCACAATCATTATATGTATGCTTCTCCCACTTCAAAGTAAAGCTGGTATCTCTGCTGCATTAGCATATCAGAGTAGATTAAGTGAATATGCCTAACTCTATTGGACTGGAAGACTCCACAGAATAAAGGTCTGTATAATCTGGTCCTTGACTTGAAAGCAATCCCCACCGAACTGTGCTCTATTCTGTGCCACAATTGTGGTAAAGCAGGTATTTCACCATAGATCCGCATATTGGGTAGGATGTTTTTCCAGGAGATAATTCAACTGGCATGAGTGGCTGGTAGAAGTGCCACTTAAAAAGTCATGCAGCTCCCCCTTCATTGTCAATGTTTCTGCACCATACAAAGATGTTTTCCCACACAGGCCTGTAGAAGGCAATCTTAGTTGCTCTGGGAGACAATAGACATCTCATAATATCACTTAACCATAATAGTTAAAACAGTTGTGATAATATCAGGCATTTACTAATTTTAAAAAAAAACCAAAAGATCAGATTTAACCACATTTTAGGATAGCTTTCATTCTGACAGACCAAATGTTTTATTCCTACTGGATTGTTTTTACATTGTTTAAAAAAAAAGACTGAAAGGGTGGCATATGTTTACATTTTGACTAATTTGGGTTGGACCATTTTGATCCCTTTTCGAGTTGTTCATGCGAATGTCAGTAAAGGAACACTAATTAGGAGAGGGGAATTTTTTTTTTTTCAAAAGGGGACTTCCCAAAAAAAATTTAAAAAAAATTACAAAGGGGCCCCAAAATACAAAGGGGGCAAAATCTGGCAAAAGTTGGACTTTTTCCTACCAATATTGTTTCGCTCGCAAAAATCTATTTTGGACTTTAGGGGTTAGGGGAACTTTTGGAATGGGAGTGTCAGCCCCCACCGCCCCCCCTAGTTACAAGCCTGATATTGTGCATTAGTACCAATTTTAACAGAAGCAGCTGCAGATATGTAAACCATGCATTAATTGGTTAATATATTTGGACCAAATTAGGTGTTATTTGACCATTATTATCCCAAAGTTTTCAATTTTGAGTCACTACTGAAAGAGTGAATAAAGGCATTAAATTGGCAATGATTATTGCAAACTGCCTTCTTAATATTGAAAAAATATTGCATACCAAATAACAATTTTCCTTGTTTTATACATTTTTTTAAGTCATTTTTTAACCTTTTTGGCCATTCTGGGGTTTACATTCAAATTCTAATTTCTACAGCTATGGGACAAAATTAACCTATACTAGTACATTTACCCAACTTAAGATTGGAATAAATACATCACCATTATGATTTTTACCATATTTGTGTCAATTTTATCCTTTTGGCCCCAGATGCCAACATTCAAATCTCTTGGAATCTTACAGATATAGTGGGGAATTAAATAGTTTACATTAAATATAAAGTCAAAATAATATAAAGTGCCATTCATGATTTACCTTTAATTTGGGTCATTTGACCCTTTTTGGCCCTTTCTGGGGTTAAAAAAAAAAATCCCAGATTCCAACCTTCAAATTCTTCAATCTACAGCTATATAGTTGGGGGAAATGAAAACTGTACATAAGTACATCACCATCTATGTGTTTACCCTATTGGGTCAAACTTTGACTACCTTTGGGCCGTTCTGGGGCAAAAAAGATCTCCAGATGCAACATTCAAATTCGTCTGAATCTACCGCAATGTAGTGGGGGAAAATAAAAACTATTACATAATTCGAAGTTGGAATCACCATTTTATGAGGTACCTTATTTGGTCATTTTGACCCTTTTGGTCCTTTCTGGGGTCACAATAACACAGATTCCAACATTCAAATTTTTTGAATTTTACAGATATTTATATAGTGGGGGCGGAATTTTATTAGTAATACATTTTCAATATGAAGTCGGAATAAATAAATCACCTTCTATGATTTTTAACTAATTTGGATCAAATTTGACTTTTTTGGCCATAATAAAATAATTGCAACCATTTCTGAGTTCTACATCCACCCAGGTGATGATCCCACCCATAACAATATGGCCCTAACACCTGGCCCATTGGCATTTTTCTACTAGACCACCAACCTACCCTAACTCGAAAACAACTTTTTCAAAAGTGGCGAATATATTGCGGGTAATCACCAGATCATTACTTCGAGAGCTAGGCATTCAGTTATGCTTGCTGTTGAAGAAGCACTTTGGACAGCTAGATATTTCCGCTGACATCTTCCCAGTCTAGGACGTGAAGATAGCTCTGATTTCCCACCGGTTGTGCTTATGCCTGTGGTTTTTCGTATTTTTAAACGTTTGCATACACAGTGGGTCGAATTGGGCATCTTGCACTGGGAAATTGTTGGCGAACGTTCGAAACACAGCTTACAATGGTGGGTAGGATGGCAACTCCTTTTATCACGTAGGCCCTTTGGCTAGGGTGTGAGCCTGATGGCATGCTGAAGGCACAAACTATTCAACCAATTCAGTCAATGGTTCAATCATTTCATGATTGTCCTAGCCATACTGAATGGGTGGCATAAATATGAACCTCTTCCTGAAAACTTGTATAAGGGATTATTCATTGAAATTATTATTCTAAAAGAATGGTATTTTTTTCTTTTTTAAATATTGGACACTAGAACACAAGATCATTTTCAAAAAGCGGTAATTTTTCTTTTTTACTCACACTGTATAATTCCATGTCGAATTTCCATTTTATTATTTTTCTGCGTCCCAAAGCGGCCCTACCCTATAACGAAGCGGCCCGGGCGAAAACGCCGAAATCGACCCCACGCCCAGTTTCCGCCCCTGGGTAAGTCACGGAAACAAGGTTGTGGATTCTAAAATGCCCATTTAGATTATTGTTGGGACATTGCTATTAATTAGCTGCATCTATTAGTGCAAGGAATAATGATAGGAAATCATACTTCTAGACTACAAACATTGCACTGATGCTGGGTTTGAAAATTATTTTAGCATTCAATAAATTGATTCACCTTTGCCATAGAAAGGGTAATGTACTGGATTTGAATAAAGCGCAGAAATCTTTGTGGATAAAAAAGTGATTGATTGATGGGTATAGGATGTAGTCAGTTTCCCGTAGTCAACCTATATCTTTTTGGATAGTTCCCGAAGGGGCCAATTGTATGTGTTGCAATACCATAATTGAGTAGGGGGGTTCCCTCTTGAAACCTTATAGAAAGATGTATATATTAAGTATAAGATTATCTGCAGACAGAGCAGAGTGCTCAATAAGTCTAGTAGAGCATAGACAATCATTGTCTACACAGATCAGCTAGGAGCTGGTACCTGGGTTTCACGACAACGGAGATCATCGCTAACTGATTGACTGTAACAGCATGACTCACTTCCTTTCTTTTTACATGGCTTGGTGAGTTTGTATCCATGGCAACAAGTGGTAAACTTCATCTGATTCCAAGAGAGTGCTATATCCCTTACTGGGGAGAGAGGCCTTTAATCGGAAATAAAATGACAACGAGAACTTGTGAATTTCGACTCCATTATGTGTTGTTACGCAGTACCACAACAAAAGGTCCATTTTAGGGACTCGTCAGGTGTGGCACTTAAGAAGAGGATTTAAGCAATGTTGAAGTACACAAAGGTCCATTTTGGGCCTCAAAGACTCGTTCAGTTGGCCCTTAAAGAAAGAGGATTCTAAGCATATGTTGCAAGTTTCACCAGTGTGATTTCAATTTGCAAAACATCAGTCAATAAATCAATTAGATTCAACTTATCTCAGAGAGGGAAAACGTTTTGGCATGTCTACAAAGCACAGCTTTGGACCCATGCAAACTGTCTCTTTTATTTTTAGAGCAATTTTAAGCAATGGCAACACAATTTTGACACTGATATAAGTAGGGGGGGACATGCAAGAGCTATGACCTCCGGAAAAATCAGAAAAATTCCATTGCGGGAATCGTGCCATAAGGCCTACAACGGTCATAATTTGTATTGTTTAGCGCCCTCTATATGCCTATTTCCCATAGAAAGACGTGTTTAAAAAATGATTTTATGAAAAAAATCATACTTTGCCCGCAATGAAATTTCATCCAATTTACACAGGGATGTAGTTAGGTAGCAAAAATACTCCAAATACGTTTTAAAAAGTTGGTGTTGCAGTTGATTAATTTTTGTTTATTCTTGTTTTGTCATTAATAAATGAGACATTCAAACAGCTGTGTACAGGTTACTAATAAATTCAGATCTAGGAGTCAGTGGGATTTATGATTGGACTGTCGGCAATAAGAATAAAAATATTTTGCCGAGACCGACCTTTTACACTAGATGTTCATTGCATGGTGGATATTATACTTCATAGACATGCAGCAGGGTCTGAGCTACAAGACAACCCTATTGATGCACTGACAGCAGGGGCAACTGACGTTTATCAAAGAGGTATGATAATTGTTAGTGTAGTTTTCAAATGGGAAATCTGACTTGAATCTTTATTTTGATTGTATCTAGTAGAGGTTTTGTTTAAAATGTTTCGACTTGTTCTGAATGTCGCGATAATTCTGAAGTTATGAGTCACAGCGTTGACTTGCAAATTGTTAAGTTTTATGTGGGCCGCTAATATAGTGGCCGGACCACTTAGCATCCGTTGTGAGTTGTGTATGTGTATGTTGTGTTGTGTGGCATTGTGTGTGTCAAAAAATTGTTAAGTTTTTTTAAAATGGACATCAATTGAAAAATTTTAACTTCAATTGGCAAACCCAAACTTCTGTCATAGGTGGCACAATGCGATCCCTCATGTTTGATGAGGTTTCAAAGGTCATGTGGAATGAAAGGTCCAAGGGTCATTGTTGAAAGGTCAAACGAGTATGTGACCGGTCAAGTTAAAAATGGGCTAAAAATGTAAAATTGTCTAAATTGAAACTTGAAGTTCAATTGAACCAAACTTTGTCATAGGTGCACAATGCGATCCCTATATGTTGATGAGATCCAAAGGTAACGGCCCAGGGTCAAAGGTCTGGGGGCGGCCCCCGGGGCTTATATTTCTTTGAATATACGAGCGCGAAAAGCCCAAAACCGCGAAATTCTAGTTTTTAGAAGAAGTATTGGCAAACACATTTTTGACAAACTGATTATAAATGGTGGGGAAGCAGAGGATTGAGTTTAGAACACTCGAGGACACTGCATGCTGGTTAAACCCTTGCACAGCACATATATTTTAACAGTAAATTTAATTTATAGGGGTTCTTTGCGTTGTTATTTCAATGGTCTAAAAACTCAGTTGATTGATAAGGGAAAACAAAATTGATGCCCGATTGTGTTTTCCAGTCTATTATTATCCCCAGAGGTCTTTATTGTTCTGGTCACATGACTGCTAGCATAGATAAAGTAGATTTAAAAACACACTGTTTTCTACTGGTAATTAATGAGAAGTGTTGGAACGTGCAAATGACAGTGCACCCATGGTTGATTAACTAGGTTTTTGCATGTGATGCAGAGTTTACTGAAAAGATCCTATCATAGAGCTGTCTTTCCAGTACAAATCGGAGAAGAGGAAGAAATTCATGCAAGATTCTTTGCCATATAGACAAATTGAACAGCTGAGTGATGGTTTCAAAATTTGATCTGCCTTTCTGGGGGCTTCCAACCCAAAAACTGCCCAAATCTTTTGTAATCGTACCATACACTGGAGGAAAGTATAATTAAAATTGCCCATTGCACAAAAATGGGAATTTTAGCAGGTAGCACCCCAGCTATTGGAATAATGGGCAAAACTGGATTGGGGTAGGTCAACAAAGTCACGATGCATGTTATGGACACCCTCAAATCTCCCCAAGAGATATGTGAAAACTATTTTAAGAAAATCATGTTTGCCACATGGTAGAATTATCCCAAAATCAGTATCAAAAATGGGTTGCCTTTTGATATTAATGGTTTGGTTCTGCATGGTTTGTCATTGGTTGAAAGACTTTCAAAACAGCTGTGTAGTATATATGATATACACAGCTCTTCCTTCATTGATTTTCTATATTGGCCTAATTCTTTCTTGTGTAATTTTTCATTGGGAATCATGTCATTTCATAAGCTCATTTTGTCCATTCATTTCTATTCATCTTTAATTCAAGAAGTTGTTTGTGTTACATATCTTAGGCGAATATTGATTAATGTTACAGGGACAACAGGGACATTCCCCACCACGAATGCATCTCCTCAAAGTTTGTTTCAAAATGCAAGATAAGTTTGTCATTACTTAACTACATATGTGTTGAGTTGCATTGGATGACACTGGTCAAGTTTGCTTACCCATACAGAATTGATTGAAATTGGATTCTGCAGCGAGTTGCGGAGACACAGTGAATCGATATATCAGCAATTTGCCAAGGTATAGTGCAGCAAGGTATAAAACGACCTTAAAGAGCCAAACCAAAAACTACATTAAATATTAAAGTTTTTGAAGTATTCTCACCTGTAGTTTAAGAGTTATAGACAAAAAAACAGCAAAATTTTGCATTTTTAAAAAATCATAGAAAATACCAGGGGAAGGATGTATAATCTTTGGCAACTTTTTGTAAATGGTCGGCAACCCATAAGAGCTTATTTCTCATTGTGTAAAGCTGGCAGAGAAATATGACCTGATGCGACGTAGCCCATGGTATTCTTTGCGTAGAGTTGGGTGAATTGTACGAGCGGTACAATTTCAATAATTCAAGGGCTTTTGCCCAATTAAAGAACATGACCAAGAAAATATCACTACACGATATTGGTGGTGAAGTTATGTGGGGTAATACCACAGGCTAGAATTAAACCAAGAGGAAACGTGCGTGTTATTGAATTAAGGCCAGCAACGTAACCTATTTCTCTCACCCCTCTCGCGCCATCCTTGTTTTGCACAACCAGCCGCACGTCATCACACTGTTTGCTGCACAAGCAACACGCATCTCAAATCTGGGTGCATTACCGTTATGTTTATGCAGTGTTGCATTTTCCCCATTGTTCCCATTGTCTGATCGGGCCGATTTTTTCCTGCAATAGTTTATAAAACAAAAAAAAACCAATCGATGGAAGAAACCATGCATCTAAAAAATTCCTGCATTTCCTAATGCACAAATCTTCCCGATGCCCCCTGTTAATTTTGCTTTGGAAAAGAGATATTTGAGTCCGCGTGATAGCATGTTGCAATCAGTTGTTTGTTTCACTCGCTAAGTGTGCAACTGAAAATCCTCGCCATCTCATAAATATGCATAAGGACTTTAAAACTGTAAATTCAAACTCATCCAACCGTTGGGGATTTTGAAAACCCCCGAAAAACACTAGGAAAAATAAAGGCTTTTTTATTCAAACTCCTCTCGGGGAACCATTGTGGTTCGCCTAGATTTTTTACTTAAAAATGGATATCTCCTTCTCATGACCAAAATTTACGTTTGTTCCAACAAGTCGAAAAAATGCAATCCCATCAGGCATAAGAGCCCTAAATTTCCTTCTTGGGCCCATTGACGTCTCTAAATCACTTTAGTATCGAACATCATTTGTCCTTCCCTCTCATGGCCAATTTCTTAGCCACTAACCTATTGTCGATCACTTTTTTCTCAACCGGATTTGTCCATTTGCTTCTTCATATGGAATTTGTCTTTTGTTTATCGCGTATATGGATTATGTAATACTATCATGTTTTAATGTATGTTTTGTTTGTATGTCTTTTATTTGTGTAGGGGGCATGGGTGGGTTTCTGCATAGTGATTTGGTTTCAGGGAGGGGTTTCATTCGGGGATGGGGCTATTATATTTGTATTATGTTCTGACTTTGTTTTTCTCTTGAAACCTTTTTTTTTTGTTGGTTACGACAACTAAATCACGCTCTTCGTTTATGTGGTATCCACATCTCCTTCACATCCTTATTTTTCTTTTGTAATAGATTATGTACCTACTTACATGTATTGATTTGGAGATGGAAATAAATTGATTGATTGAATTCCTAATAGGGTCCTGAAAGGGGGAAAACAGGTAAAAATAGGCAATTTTTAAGCACCACACTGTAATAGAAACTGCTATAGCAGTCTGTCACTTCAGAAGTCTGAAATTCACAATATCAAAGTATTTAATCGAATAAGTAGTTGTGCCTGATCCCAAAATCCAAAGCTGTTTGCAGCATAAAGACATCGGCCTTTTACATGCAGAAATCTTTAGACCATGAGCGAGAATAGTCCCCCGTTACCCCCAGATCCTCTGCGAGTGGTATCATCTGTTCAGGAGACCTGTCCAAATGAATATTTTACATGATAACCCTAAACAACTAAATCTCACAAGCTCACAGCACTGAGTGAGGAAAATCACTAAGTCCAGAAAGTATCGATGACGTCATCAAACGCCAAGACTCATATGGGCAAAAATCGGAAAAATCCTGGCCGGGCCATCGACAACCGCCGTAGCGTGCTATCCGGTCATGGGACGGGGACCCGAAGGGCCCTGGTTCTCATCCCACCCGAATTTGCGACTTTTCTTGTCCCCCTCTTCCCTCACTCCTCCAGTCCCCTTCCCGGGATATAGGCTAGAAACCGACTTGGGGGTTAGGGTTAATAATGTGGAGAACTCATTGGGATGGACCCGGTTCCTGCCATTTTTCAAATGACTGCCACCAGAAACTACTTTTGCCTATTCTTCGGTCCCCTGACACTCGTAGAGGCAACATTCTGGTTCTACACCCTATGTTTTTAGGGTCACGGAATTCAATGAGATCTTGCTAACAATGCCGGACCGTTCAATTGTGGCAGTCCATCTTGAAATTTCATTCAAAATTAGTTTATTAATGAAAATTAGGGCCATTGAAACAAATCTGTCCCAGTCTTATTCTCCTTCACAGTTTGGAAAGTTTTAAATAAGGATAAGTGAGAAATATTCATCTAGAGTGAAACTTTGATTTCAGTATCATTACAGACATTAAAATTATAGTCTCTTTCATTAATTCACAAAACGTTTCTTTTTTATTATCACAGCCTTTTTGTCCTGTCTGCAACTCAGTACATAAAAGGGTGGTTTGAAACATTTTTTGAACAGTTTTTGTGTACTGTAATGCTTTTGTATACTATATGCTTGTGTGAGCTCATTAGGATAGCGATAACAGAATTTCCACAATTTACACTAGTAGTAAAACTAGTGCCTCCTCTTGTAAATCCACTGTTGTTTGTGTGGGCCCGCCCGCTATATAGCTGGAAAGACCACTTAGATTTCCATTGTCACACTCTCTGTCTACCTGTATGGTTACATACGGATGCATGCACACTCGTGCATGTACGTTTCTCATCAACCAGTGGGAACTTCCACATCTCGTTACCAGAATGCAATGACGATTTTCATGAAACTTGGTACTTGGAGGCGTGGACCCACTATTACCATGTCTATATCATCACCCAAATGTGCTATTAAGTATGGTCAATTTTTATGTATTTGGTCGATTGTCTATAAGGCAGTCTATGCTCTATTCTCTTAATATTGCTGTTGCCAAGCCTGAGAAACCGCAAAATTCAAGTGTATATGCTGTGCACATCCAAATTAACCAAAGGGGTACAAGGGCCACTGTTTTTTGTTTTGATCTTTTTTTTTCTAATTAAAAAGTATCCAAATTAAAAGATAATTTTTGAAAACGCATTTTTTTGGTAACAAGGTGTTTAGTTAAAAAAAGGACCATTAGGATCGAGTTTGGGTCCACTTTTTTTCCCAAAAGGTTCACATTTTTAAAGTTCACACTCACCAAATATATCTTGCATACACCTGTGTAGAAGTTATGATTGTGGAAATTCAGTATCCTTAAAATATTCTTGTAGAATTTGATGATATTTTACAGTAAGTCTTTTAATTCCAACTTGTGTATCTATATAATTTTAGGCACAAGAATTTTTTTTGTTCATAGAGCTTCTTCTGACATGGACTTTGATGTTTGAAACCACAATTTCAAAGTTATCATATTGTTAATTAGCTACCCATTAATTATCAGAAGACTTATATAAATGTGATAATGTGGCTAAACCTTCATCCGTGTGTAGTTGTACCCCCCAAGAAAAAGGTTGATATGGTGATAGCATTATGTGTGGCATATCATGTTCGTTTTAGTTGGGTTTGTAAAAAGGCTCTGATTTAAATGCCTTACAACCAAACTTAGTTGTTAACAATATTTTTTTAGATGAGTATTTAGTCCACATTTTCAGATCAAAGATCAAGATCTCAATTTATGCCATTGATGATTTTGGTTAGTTAAATTTGGACATTAGTTTTTTGTGGTTATTTGCCTGTCTCAGACCTTTTCTTAGATTTTCCCCAAAGGGTGTATTGAGTCAATCCCACATGCACCAGTTTTGGGGGACATTCATCCTCAACCAGGGTCATGTGATCCCACAAAAATCCCTATTCTTAACACATAAAAAGCCTGATTTCTATGCTTATTCTTTGCCCACAAAGCATTAGTATTAACTAATTTTTAGCATGCTTATGACATGTCCTGTGGTTCTTAAACTTTTTGAACACTTTTTATCCCTAAGTACTCACATCAGTATTTGTACAGTACCGTATAGGCACATTACAATGCATTGTGGGGATTGATAAAACACCACTGGATTTTCCCAGCGTAACAACAAGTAATACAGAAATAAACATTTTAGTATTTGTGAAACAGCTCTTTTGGGTGATTCCGTCAGTATTTTGGCTTTCATCTCTATAAAAATAAGTACGCTCATTTTGAAAAGATGAAGACTTCACTTACACACAGCTTGCATATTTTTTTTTCAAAAATTTTGAATTATTTATTTGAAGCATTTTGACATTTGATTTAAATAAAAAATGAGCTTGATTCGGCATAAGAAATTAACAAAAAAATTGGGACATTCATTTTCTTTCCATTTTCTCTATTTTGCTGATTCTTATGATTGTTTATGACCTATTGTATTTAAAAAGAATTTCAATTTCAGGCAACACCAAAGTTTGAGGAGTTCATTTCAAATGCTGCATGTCAGAGCTTCATCGATGAACCCCTCTTTTTACAGTTAATGGGTCTCCATGTTACACCCAACCCCCACTAGTCGATTTGGCAAACTTTTGCTGCTGTCACTCACTCACTCACTCTGCATATTTGCATACATTATCAATAGATTTCATATCAAAAATAATAAATAGTTGCATTCACCCGGTGGGTCATCAATCTGTGATACTGACCGTAAGGATCGTTACCAAAAAATCGGACAAATATGGCACGCTAGAACTCGAACATAGATGTGAACCCTGTTGTAATACAGTTCTTGCGTTCCAAATATATCACAAATATTCATATCCAAGGGATAGAACCACCATACGATGGGGGACCATTGTCATTAACCACCAAGGCGTGCCATATTTGTCCACGTTTTTGGCAAAGCTTGGCAACGATCATGCGGTCTGTCAGTTTGCCGGTTGGCGTGAGCCCACCGGGGGCAATTTCATGTTTCTTCCTTGAGCTACTTTACCCACATTTTTATTTGAAATTATTTAAAAATTTCGTCTGCCTCACGACAGGGGTAGATTCGAACTCCATTTTTATTGTTTGCTTTCATGTTACTGAAGTGAGCACCAAAAGAATTTTTCCTCATAGCATAAGTGGTAGCTAGTCATGCACTCAGTGTTTAGGTGTTGTAAAGTATTAATTATTTGATACATATGCATGGGTGAGTGCTATTGAATGATACTTGTCAACCATCATCAGATTTAGCCTGGTAATAGATTGCGCCCTCTTATTTTGCTAGGTGTATCGTTGGGAGCTCCAGTACTTTTCTTTGGCAGGATGAGTTGTACACTGTAACTTGCTTGTGTGAAGAGATGCTAGCTATCCTGAACCACTTAAGGCATTCATTGCGGATCTGGAGTTCAGCATATTGGAACAACTCAAGATCTCAATATGTGGTAAGGATGAACAGACAATTAGATAGGCTTAGCACTAGTTGATTCAAGGCTATTATTACTTTTGATGCTGAACCATTTGCTGTTACATCTTGACTACTATGCCAATGATTATCGGCGCCAATTGAAATAGATCTCAAAAATGCTACAGCGCTTGCAGAAAAACAAGCCGCGTGATTGGTTGCTCGCATTGGGCGTAACCAAGCTCGTCAAAACTTTTGATCACCACTCTTCATTAGTTGCCTGTTAAGAAATTGGACAGATACCAATCCTTCTTTATAAAATGGTATAACAGGCTCGATAAATCGCCTGTACACGATGCCGGGGCAACCAGTTTTTTTCGGGCTAGATGATTCTGGTACTCAGTGTCCGATCGGGCAATTGCCTTAAAAATATGTAAAGATCAAAACGTGTTCGTTGGGATGTTTTCTATACAAATTATTTCATCAAAAAATCCCCCAAAACAAATTCATTTTACAACTTGGCTCTTCTTTAACGCAAAAACCCAACGGTCTCCGGATATACAGGATCCACAAGCCCCGGCCACAAGCCACATACAATCAATATCGCGATCAGCAGGACCCAGCAATTGACTCACTTTTCATCGATCCCACTATTACACAACAATAGACCCAAACACGTAACTGTCCGAGTTATTTTATATACTGCATGAACACCAATCCAAAATTTTAACAACACTTACCCGAGCATTTCTACTAAACTAAATTAACAACCAACAGTGATGTCTATAATAGCCGTTGACTTTAATATCAATCTTCTCAAATCTACTCATCACACATTTAATGACTTTATTAACACATCACGTGGCCAACTCTTTTATTTCCCAAATAATAGACCCACCGAATTCGCATCACACAGCTACACTCATGACAAACATTATCACGCAACTCCACTGAAACAGACTCCACGCCAGGGATATTGGTCACTGACACTACCGATCACTTCCCAATATTCCGCATTACATCACTTAAGCACACTCACGCCACAATAACAACAATTACCAACGGACTACAGATCACAACATCCGCACCTTTAACCGCAAACTCAACACTGAACATGGGAAAATATACTCCATAAAATGACCCTACCTGCATATGACATATGATGCCATGACATTGTCTAATTATACAGGCCATTTCTGTTCTTCATCTTTTTCAAAACTACTTGAAAAAATCATGTACCCGTCTGTCTACTTTTCTCAATCATGCACAACATTCTGCGTCGACGAACAATAACGTCTTAGGGCCAAACGCTCGACCTACATGTCACTCCTTGAACTAACATCCAACCTTAACCTTGCACTAAAAATAAACTCCACCCATGGGTATCCTGGATCTCTCAAAGGGTTCAGACACCATTGACCCGACATTCTTCTTCACAAGCTTTAACATTACGTGGTCCGTTTGTATGCCTTTTGAGTGGTTCAGGTTCAGGAGTTACCTAACTAACCGCTCACAATCATTCTATGTACATTCAACCAGCATCATCTATTAAAAAACCTATCACAGTTGGCTTCCCTCAAGGCTCAATCCTTGAACCCTTACTTTTCATCATTTACATGACGACACCTCAACACTTCCAGCACACTAAACTAATTTTATTTGCTTATGACACCATAGTTTTCTCTCAGACCCTAATCTTAGCGCACTTTTTAATAACATGATCACGAACTCACAAAAATCACAGACTTTTTCGGGCTAACAAACGTTCTCTTAATGTTTCCAAAACTACACATGCTTTTTCCTACGCATAACACAAATCACAATTAAACACTAACCCATTGTAACCAGAGCAATCTCCCCGTACATTCAACTTAAATTCCCTCTGGCATCACAATCGACGACACACTAACATGAATTGAGCACCTTAACTCCATCACTACCAACGCCTCTCACGCAATAGGTACAATCTACAGAGTTAAACATCACCTTCCAGCTACCCTTAAAATCACTATATATAACACATTAGTTTCTCCCGTACCTTAGCTACTGCAACCTTATCTGGGCCTCCAACTATCCTTCACGACTCGTCCAAACGCACATTACACAGAAAAAGGGCCCTCTGCACATCACAAAACTTCACCCTCCAGAACTCACACCTCGCCATTATTTCACTCGCTGAAAACACTTAAATAGAAGACCTCAACGACTTCAACAGCGCTCTCATTTTGACTAGCACACACCACCTACCACCGAACTTCAACAATTACTTACCACAAAAGACAAATCCACCGCTACAACACTAGACAAACTGACAAACTTCACTTCCCCTCCCTAATCTTCGTCTGAAAAGCACATTTTCATACCAACGGCGCCAACCTCTGGCATGGTCTTTCCAGAATCTACACACAATTGCAAACAAAAATACGTTTAAATCCCACTAAAAAAACATTTTATCAACCATACATTTCACAATGATTACTCCCCCAGTCTTTTTCCCCCCTTCACTTTTTCTCTACCTCACTTCTATCTCTACTCCCCCCCTTATACTACAGTGTTACTACCACAGCAAGACAATGTTGTCCATCTGTGTCCGGTCTCCTTTCCGATCCTGTAGTCCTGTTTTTTATTTTATTATTATTATTTTTGTTACACACCCCCCACACACAACACACATATATTATCTTAAATATTATATCAACCTTGTAGTATTTTGTACTATTTAGTGTAATTTTATTTTTTTCATAGGGCCAGGAATAACTATAAGCCCCACGGGGTTGTCCATTATTGGTCCTCTCAATATCATATCGATCATCTATTTCATCTTAAAAAAATCAGTTTTCAATTGTAACTTTCTTTTGTACTATTACATATGTACGTTACATACTTTTTGTTCTATATGATATGTTATGCTAACTAAAATAACTTGAACTTGATCATATGGTGATCAGATTAAAATTCCGGGTGAAGCAATTTTCGCTACTTCATAATTCCCGTTTTGATTGTTTCGATGTGTTTAGGGCTTGCTCACCCCCCTCTGAGATTCTACTTCCATATTACTATAGTATTAAGTGACGGGGAGAAACAATTGTTGATGCATCACTGCGAATGCAGTGCCCATTCATTCGATCAGTGATCCGATTCAACCATGCGGTACAGCTGTGTAGACTCACAGAACTTCCAGACCGGCGGGGAAGTTCTCAGGAAGAATAAATTCCAAATAATAAAGTAAAGTCAAGAACTATCACGTACACACTATCACATACAAAACCATATGATATGGTAGCTATGATTGTTTCATGTAAGCCTAAAATATTTACCTTTAATCCTTGATGTGGCCATCCAATTTGTTGTTGTAAACCTGTACATAATTCCCCCTTCTCATGTAGTGGAAGGTTCCAAATGTAGACAAGGTTTCGCACGCGGTTGATTACTCGTGTCGTGCTAAATGGTCACCCCCAGCTGTTTTGGCGGCAATACTCAGGTTCTCCCTTTGCGATAAATAAACAGCATGTGTTTGTACCCGACTTCGTCAGCTCCGCATCATACACAGTTGGTGTGCGTAAAATGACTTGGGGGCATTCCAAAAAAAAATCGGCCAAAAGCAAATATTGTTTCACCTTGTGTTATTTTCTAGTCTGAGCAGGCCTGAGAAATTCTGACAGTGATAAAGATCGTTGTATTGAAGAGTCATTCATGGAAGATTTCCTAATCAAGCAAAAAGCTGAACATTGACGATGAGGATAATGAAAATGGAGCCATTTACATCTCAAAATCCACATATACCAAATTATCGCAAGGAACTAAAAAGAAAAAAAAACCAACTCTGGCTCTGTGCAATTTCTTCAAAAACAAGAAGAAAATGGTCGACCTCACTGTATCAAGTGGTAATTTCACAGGTACATTGTAATGATCATGTTTTATACTGTCCACTATGAATTTTACGGAGTTTTCAACTTATTTATTTTCGGGCAGATTCGGTGCAATTTTAAAGTTGACAGCTCTCTGCCCATCAGAAGGCCAATTAAAAAAGATAAAATTTCTTGAGCCCTGGTGATCATTAGTCTCTTCATGGACAGTCTCATCACTGATTGTCTAAATGTAATAATTGTTGGACATTAATTCTGATGGTACAAGACGGAGGCTACGTTTTCTTCTGATGTACGCGGTGTTAACCTCTTACAAACGTAACTTTGAGCCAGATATTTGACATCATGGTCCTAGGTTTTGGAACAATCTTCCCATTAACATTAGAGAGGCACCTTCCACCGTGTCTTTATGTGGCTCTGAAAACACTTTTTTCCTGATGCTTAAAATTTTTGTTAAAGTTTGTATTTGTTGTAGTTTTCCTTAATAAATGCTGTAAAATCATTTTATATTTATTTGTCTTTTTGTAAGGCGTTGTGTTCTCTGTATAAGCGCCATATCAATGCATTTATTATAATAAGGGCAGAAAATGGACACACAACCATATACTCTCCACATACATGCTGCACGCACGCACCCACCCACACCACACAGCATGTACACACTTGAGATTTTCTCATTTCGTGGTCATCACACACAAAAACACTACTGGCTTATCCAACAGATCCATAAATTGTTTTGGATCTAAAAAAACACTATGTATGCGCAGTTGTTTTTTGTTCCTGCCCTCCCCATAGATTGGATTTTGAATTACAAAAATGTGAGTGAAGCAAAGTGCTGCATTTTTTATAGGTTTTGTCAATTTGCAAAAAGAAAAAAAAAACACAAAGAAAACGTGAATAAACCTCGACCGACTGTTTGAAAGGGTCTGTCAACACCGTAGAACTTTCTTTTTATGTATTTCTTTGGGGACTTATTGCCATTATTTTAAAAGAAAGTCTATCAAATACATTCTGTTCTCAAAAAAGACAAAGAATAAAGAGATGGTCCTGCTTTTTGCCCTTATTAACATACAGTATATGCTCTATTTGTATCATATACTTGATCCTCGCTTACAGTTCACAATGCATGTACCAGTACTAGGTAACATTGAAACCTATAAATATTCTTATGAGAGTGGGTTAAAGGTGCTTGTTCCGATTTATGTCTATTGTGTTCTCTAATAGATACGAGAGCTTGGTACTTGCACATAATGCCCCACCAAGTACCATGGAAAACAACGTGCGGTTTTGATTGTATAAGCAATAATGCATATTGCAAAGTCCTTTTCAATAGTGGGTGCTAGATTTGATGGTTTTAACCATTAAAAACTGTCCATTTTAAAAAAAAATCCTTGGGAATGAAATGGATTGAGAGCTCAAATTTCAGGACGACATTGAGAATATATGGCCCTTTCAATTTCTGACATCAAAATCGGTACTATTTTCTGGTAATCGGGGGTCCCAACTTAGGAACGGAACAATGCACCTTTAAATCTAACTTTCACATTATATAATAGGTTAATAGGTCCTCAGCAAGTGTACAATTTGACTAAACAACTATGGTTTCTTGCTGTTCTGATTACAGATTCTTTTCTCCACTGTGGATAGACATCAGACTGGTTCCATATCGATAGAGGCATTACAAGAGAGATACTAACAATGGCATTAGGGAAAAAAAACAAGGATCTCAAAATTCCACACAACATTGTATCAGAAATACTGCAGGAGACTGAATAAGGTAAGGGAAACGGTCCTGATATGTTGGTCAGTGACCATAAAGAGGACAGCATCATCTTGATGAATTTAAAAGCAATAACAGCACATTTTTTGAGAGCGCCCAATTTTCAAACTTTGATATTTTGCACAGTTATGGTTGGTAATTGTCTAGGAAACTACACCGCGAACGAATGCTCAAAAATGGTTATT
>JAMKCH010046435.1:0-36688 GCA_023653785.1 Ophioderma brevispina
CACTGGCACAACAATGAATGACCAGATGACTGAATGGACAATACAAAATTCCTACTACAGTGTCAGTGGGATTAAAAATTACTTGGACAGGAGATACGCACACCTCATGTAAGCGCAACAAGCTCCGCAGAGGTTCGGCGCATTCTTCGACCAATTACGCATCGCGAAACTGGTGCGATGTTCCTCGTCGCGTGGCTCATGCAGTCCACGCTCTTGTGTGTTCGATTATGTCCAGCCTCAGTCCAGTTCAGGAAATTATTAATCAGATGGTAGTACAGTGTTGTGGACCAACACCAACGGTTCAGATTCAAATCTCAATTTCTTTTGAGGTAAATATGAGGGACGAGGCTGTGGATCACGAAATGCCCTTTAAGTTTAAAGGCTGACTCAGAGATTTCCCGATGAGGGCGCACTCAATTTTCAAACAAATCATGTTTTGTGCATATACTTAATGCTTGTCCATATACAAATCACTGTGTGAAATACCTAAGCTCAAATCGGAGTCCTTCATATAAAATTCCAGATCCGGAATTTTTGTTATACATGGTATCCTTATGGCACTGTTATGCTGTGCACAAATGTTTACTGTAAAACAAAAAATCTGATTCATCTCAAACTTTGGAATAAAGCATTTTAGGTGACTATCTTTAGTTCTAGATGACCATTTTTAATTACTTCACAAAAAATTATATTTCAAAATCTCTGAGTCGGCCTAAAGGCGGATCGGTGTTGCAATAGGTTGCTCCAGTAATCCGGGAACTGACATGATACATGGATATGACGTCACTCTTTGTTTATTTTTTTTTTGTACTGTGGCGTGATAATGCCATTGACTAAACCCGGCAAAATGGCACAAAATATAAACTAACTTGTGACAGCCAATTCATCAAGTCTTACATTCACCAATCTGACTCAAAACTTAAAACATGTCATAACAAATGGAAGTATTTCAATTCAAAGTTTAAATAATGTAGCAAAACAAATGACTATTTACCATCTGCACATGTATTTTCATTTTGGGGTAGATAGTTTTTTGTTGTCAATGGCATCAGCGGAAGTGACGTAGGTTTTAGCCCGCATGGTCCTGAAGCCAGTTGGTCCCGGCAATTAACACCTCTATTGTTCCTATTGTTCCCATTGTTATCAAAAGGTCCAGTAGCCCGGTTGGTCCAGGCAATTAACGCGACCCCGCCACGCCGATTGGGGTTCTGGTTGCAGGGAACTAAGTGAAAAGTGAATTAAAGATAACGTTGCAGGCCAATGTTTTTGTTTAATACTCAGAATTTAAAAAGTAAGACTAGACTTAAAATACTGAAGTAAACATTTTAAAAGAATATCTTGTTTAAAGGAAAACTTGTTTAAATCAAGCCTATATTAATACAAGTAAAATAATATAGGCTTGATTTAAACAAGTTTCTAAATATAAGCACTGTTAAAACATAAAGTGTAAATAACGAAACAGTGTGGAACAATTGGCAAATGATAACGAAAAGGTGATGAGCAGCGGCACAAAACCACTTATGTAGTTAATCCGGTGATTAATATCCATTGATAACTAATTGCGGGATCAAACGGCCTGGGAACCAACGGTGTAACCTGTGACGTAAACCCATCGAGATGGTGTCTTCAGGCTTTGCTCAATACAAACCCTCATACACACAAGAACAGACAATAGGATTGCATAGCAGCATGTTTTGTTGACATCATTTGACTGTTTACTTTCATTTGACAGGAGTAGATATACTCAAATTATACACAGACGTTACTGGACAATGGGGGAGAAGTAGAGAACCGTCTTGTGTTCTCCCCTGTTAAACTGCGAAGCGAAGCAAAGTTAAAACTGCGAAGCGTAGCAGCGAACTAATCTCTACAACTCCAAAACACTGTTTTCCATTAACATCATTTCTTAAGTATACCCATATCATGACTAGACATCAGCAAGGCCTTTCTAAGGTCTGCCTTGACTATAGCGTCATTGAATGTGGAGGGTTTTTCCAGTGCAAAAAGTACCATCATTGCTGATTTGTGTAACAATCTCCATTGCGATGTCCTAATGTCTGCAGGAAACCCACAGAGGAATCAATTACCACCGCCCAACCATACCAGGAATGGTCCTTGCCCCCGAGAGACCACATCGACAAACGGAAGTTGCTATATTTGTGAGAACAAGCACCGAAGTAGAAGCAACATCAATGTCTGATGATAACAACATCAAAGTCCTCACCATGAGCGTAGCTCTGTCATAGTTACATCTGTGTACAAACCTCCATCAGTAGACTTCGAGACCCTCACTCAACCCGGGAATCCACCAAAACCCATTCTTCATTGGCGACTTCAAAGCCATAGTACCCAATGGGGTACAATGAAACTAACCAAGACGGACAAGCGGTCGAAGAATGGAGAGACAGTCAACATCTACGTTCTCGCACGACTCTTAAAACTGCCGCCATCATTTCATAGTGCCCGTTGGAAGAGAGGTACAACCCTGATCTAGCTATTGTTAGGAAAACATCTAACCTTGTACAAGATTGTTTGGATCCGTATCTCACCAAAAATCAAACACGACCAAATCGGTATCCAAGTTCAACGCTGCAGTAAGACCAATAAAGTGCCCTTTAAGCATCGCTTTAACTACAGGAAAGCAGACTGGCAAGGATTCACGGACGACCTGGATCAGAACGTGAAAAGGATTGCTCCAGAACCCCATAACTATGACAAAATTGCCCAATAGTGAACAAGATGCACGGAGATTCATACCCAGGAAGCGTAGGACGGATTATATACAGGCCTTTCCAAGGCATGTGCTAGAGAATATCAAGAGTATATCACCATGTTTGAAGTGATCTTTTTTCGGCTTGAAACAACTGCGTAAAGGGGGGAAGTTTAGGAGGGATCTCCCAGGAAAAGATCAAAAAGTGGCATACTTAATTGAATCCACCGATATACCCATACACAGCAAAAAAGATGGTAGGTACAATCCGAAAGCTCCGAGGGTATCCTACAGAACCTCCACAGCAGCCAAATGTCAACCCAACCAAGTGCCCACCAACTGCTTTTAAAATGCACGTGCAGCCAAGAAAAACCCAAGAAGATCAAACTAGACCTAAGAGGTATAGTGGTGACCCTGGTTTCACTCGCCCCCTTCAACAGGACGAATTGGGATCCGGATTGCTAGAACTTCAACCAGGAAAAGCATAGGCCTTGACAACATCTCTACTGAAACTAAAAAATCTTGGCCCAGTAGCAAAAGGAATTGCTTCTTGAGCTCTACATTGCTGTCTTATTCCCACAGGTTCCCAAAGATCTGGAGAAAGACATGTTATGGCACTCCTAAAGATGGGAAAGATCCATCCAATCCCAAGAGCTAAAGACATATCACTCCTTAGCCATACCTACAGCTCTTTGAACGTCCTGGGCTCAATTGATCGCCACCAGTGATAGACAAACACCTCATAACAGAACAAGCAGGTTTCCGGCCAGGCAAATCAACAACAACTCACAGCCCAAGTACTCACCTAAATCAACACATTGAGGATGGTTTTGGCGAAGGGTATGGTAACAGGAGCTGTGTTCGTCGAACTATCAGCAGCATACGACTCTGTTAATCACAGATGCCTACTACATAATCCTGGAAATTACCAAGGACATCCGCTTGAGTGAGCTTATCCGAGGATTGCTGCATGCAAACAGGATGTTCTTGTTCAGCTAGGAGCGAAGAAGAGCCGATGGCGTAGGCTCAAGAATGTCTACCACAATGGGAGTGGCTTGCACCTCTAGGGATTGATAGCATCCTCATGGGGTTGTTAGCTTGAGAGGGTATAATTTCCAGTACTCTAACAGGCAGAAGTCCATTGCAGTGGAGTACATTCTGCTCTTCATTCCTGTTGTTTGGATCATTTAGATCGTTTCCCTTGTGGTTTTTGTTAGACTCCAGATGTGCATTGTCATTATTGAGTGCCAGTGTTATCCATTGAAAATAAAAGAATCTTTCTTGAGATTATAAAGACCTTCTCTTTGCTCTGTTCATGCTGGGCTTTGAAGTAAGAATCAAGGCTTCTTCACACCAGTGTCCAAAGATTGTCTTGACGTCACTTTACAAACCCAGATGCATTAATGTTGTGATGCAGATCGCCCTGAGGCAGTGTTGGTTGTTTCTTGCTAAGGCATGTCATACTCATCATTGAGCCCAGAACATTCTCTCCTGTGGACAGTTAATTACTGGGTTGTATCATCTTCTTCAACATCAGTTGTTGGGCATTGATAGAAAGTATCACCTGATGAGGGTGTCCATTTGGAGAGGTTCTAATTCCAGTACTCTAACGGGGCAGAAGTCCATGTCAGTGGAGTACCTTCTGCTACAATGACCTGTTGTCAGGAATCATTTGGATCCTCTCCCTTGTGTTTTTTGTTGAACTTATCCAGGTTTGACATTGTCAGATATTGAGTCCCACTGCCAGTGTCATCCATCTTGAAATAAAGAGTCCTTCTTGAGATTATTAAACCCTCGCTTTCTGTCTGTTCATGGCTGGGCTTTGAAGTAAGAATCAAGGCTTGCTCACCTGTGTCCAACCCAAAGAGTTTCTGCCACCCTTTCTTTGCTAAACCACATCATTTACATGTTGTGATGCAGTTGCCCTGAGCAGTGTTTGGGTGTACTTTCTTGCTAAGTCATATCTTCTCTGAAAAATTTACTCATCATTGACCCATACATTCTTTCCAGTGACAAACAATGTACCAGTTTGTATCAGACGGCTTCCAACACCTTCAGGTTGTTTTGGGCGTTGATAGAAAGCAGTCTTTCTGCGGGTGTAAGCTTGGGATAGGTATTACCGTACTCTAACGGGGCAGAATCAATGCCAGTTGCAGTGGAGTACATTCTGGCTCATCCTGTTGTCTGGATCATTTGGATCCTCTCCCTTGTGGTGTTTTGTAGACTCCAGATATGAACATTGTCAGATATTGAAGTGGCCTCAAGCGCCAGTGTCATCCACCTTGAAATTAAAGAATCTTTCTTGAGATTTGCTCTCTTGCTCGCTGTACGCTAGGCTTGAAGTAAATCAGGCTTGCTTCACAACTGGTGTCCTTGATTTTCTTGATATCCCTTTCTGCTAAACCCGCATAATTAATGTTGTGATGCAGGTTGCCCTGAGGCAGTGATTAGTGTACTTTTGGTTAGGCGTGGTTCTTCTCTGAAATTATGCTCATCATTGGCCCCAAAAACATTCTTTCCAAGTGGACAGTTACTGAACTGTAGTTTGGGCATTGATCGAAAGCATCTAGATGAGGGTGTAGCTCGAAGAGGTATAAATTCCAGTATCCACCGGGTGTGGCCATTTTGGTGACCCCTGAAACATGACCCTGATGAATTCTACGTGAATAAGTGCACTTTTACTTCCGTAAGTCTGCTGAATTCATGAGGGTCATGTGTGTCATTGGGTCACAAATGGCCCACCCTTCCAGTAATGGTTCATAACTGGGCAGAAGTCCATGCCAGTGGAGTATATCCTGGTTTCAATCCTTTTTCTGGCTGGATCAATTGGTAGATTCCAGAGGTACACTGTCATATTGGGAGTGTCAGTGTCCCTTCATCTTGAAATGATCAGAACCTTTTCTTAGATTATGAGACCCTCCTTCTTCGTCTGCAAAGTGAATCCTGGTGAGGACAACGCTGCTTATTGGAGAGAGACGTGATCCTCCATGGACAGAGCACAGGTGACGGACATTTTTGCCATGTCCATTGGTGCTATGGCAACTTTGCAATTGGCACAGGGGTTACATCCTTCAATTTCGCGTGATTACTCCAAGGTAGGCATTATTAGCTGCAGTGAAATGAGATCATTGATTATGTTTAATTTCTTATGGAATGGTGCATTAACGAAGAAAGGCATGATTGCTGCTCTAAACAAACGCAATCACTGATGTAACCTGGCACCATCCTCACTTCACAGTTAAACCTCCTCAGAAGGGCACATAGCTCACTTGCTTTTCAAGATGTTCAAAGTTGCTGTCTATCTCATTTCTGATACACCGTCTGAATTCAGGGTAACCGAAAAAAACTAGTTTATTTAAAAAGCTGTTTTTAAAGAAAAGTTTTTAGTTACATGAATGAAAGAATGTTTCATAGATTGCTAATTTTCACAACTAGACCTACTAAATCATTTATATTTCAATATTACAAGAAAAGCATGAAGTTGTTCTTTAACCATTTTGTTTAGGCTAAGAAATATAACAATATTAACCTCTGAGAACTTTCACACACTTTTGTTTGTGTGTCGTGGACTCGGGGACGTCGTCAGTGCTTGCATTTTTTTTATGTCCAAAATTTCCATCCCTGATAACGCCCTGCAAAACTCTCCTCTGAAAAGGAAGCAAATGTACAAGCCAAGTTTCTTTTAATTTCTGAGCTGTTTATTCATTATTCACATAGTATTTATTTGGTGTTATTATTTATGTTTTTTCTTGATTATGTAACAACATCTAGTTTGAGTGCGATTTTTCTTTTTCCCCTATTTATGTTGTTTTTGTCATTTGCGTCCTTGATTATGAAAAGCAGTTGTAGTTTCTGGTAAAAATTTTCACTAAAATTCCTTCATTTCTTTTTTTTTCCAGTAAATTATGAAAATGATTCAAAAATAAAAAATTTTATATTAAAGGAGGATGACCCGATTTAAGTCTATATTTTTTCATCTTGATCGAATGGCCCTTCACCCCACCCCCCATCTGTAAGTTTCGCACCGATATTTCAAACCCGTTTTTGATATGAAGAGCTAAAAACTATTTGTAATCCCCCTAGGTAGTGTGTAAAATGATTATTGGTCTACCAAAATAAGGCATATTGTCACTCATAACATCCAAACCAACATCCTTTACCCTAAGATTAATATGGTAAATGAGAAAATAGTAAGCTTCTGTCTTCTGATACACAATTTTTGACCACGCCGTTAAATCTTGGGCCATGGGACGAAGGCTACTACGATCAGACCATGGCCGTTTTAATCAGTAACTTTCTAGTTGAATAAGCCCTTTTGTTAGAATACTCTTCACGTTTTTCAAACTTCTAAATATCTTCCCATTATTGATTGCTTTGTTTTGGAGGTACATGCTCTGTCCTCGTTGCCCTTGACCCAGTCTGTTCCTGACTCGTTTCAGTAGTCTGATTGATTCGTTCACAGCTGACGACCCTGTTATAAGGCTAGGTATTCATTCTGAAAGGCTAACTTTAAACCAGGAATAAATGTGACAAAATTAAAAAAAGCAAAAAATATTGACTTTTTTTCATTTCAAATACGGGGAAAGTTAAATGTAAGCATGTGAGGAAATTCCTCCATGATGGGCCGAAACCGCCCATCCAAGAAGGAAAAGGAAGTGAAAAAAATCCACAATGCCAACGTTGAACTAACCCTGGTTTACCCTGATTCTACGGTTAGTCTATTCCTTTCAGAATAATATCAGCCATACGTTTATTGCACCGAAAAAAATTGTATTTTATTATTCATAAATTAAACTGTTTTAGCTCCACCCTATTATGAATGAATATTCATGTACATGTGATATTTCATAACTGTGTGTTCGCGTATCTGGCACGCATACATCGTAGACTGGAGCAGATCCCAACTAGACAATACCGTCAGACAGGGACTGACTTTTAGGAGAGTGAGAGCTAAGCTCCCCTACAGCTCCCTAGCACTTGTAAGAGAGCGATTTAAAGCTCCCTTGGGATCTGCTCTATCCATGGTTAGCACTGGTATATGCCATGAAAGCTCCCCTTAAAGCTCCCCCTGATATACCAGGGGAGCTTTTTAACCGCGAGCACCACCTGATTTGTAAATCGGCGTCCCTGCCGTCAGAGCTTACCGTAGACGAGTAGTAGCAAACCTGATGTAGTTTTTAGTATGTTTGTACCTGGTTTTGGCAAAAGTGTAGTTGCTTTGGCTGTGTGCTAGTGCGCTGACAACCAAGTGAATCCGGCCTTGTTGCACTCTTTTTTGGTGACTGCACCAGGGCGGTGGTATTACAGTCTCAAATCTTAAGTTTTTTTAGCTCAGCATAATACGTAGTATGCAGAGCTAATTGTTATGGCATGTTTGACTCTATCTTCTATCACTCTTTCTGTTTAACTTGCCATAATGCAAGTCTTTTTTGCCAAACCTGGGCCGATTAAGCGAAAATCGGTCAGAGTAATAATTGACCCAAGGCCCCATTGTGGTGTTCACAGATTGGTGTCAAAGTCCACGTGGGGCCGATTAAGGGGCATTCTAGAAATTATAAATTTCCTCTTGTCCACAATCAATTGGTTAGAATCAACTAGACTTGGTTAGAAGAACCCCGCTGACCCAGACCCCAGGCCCATGTGGGGTGTTCGCAAATTTGGGTCAACGGTCACATGGGCCGATTAAAGGGCTTCTTGGAAAATCTATAACTTCCTTCTTGTCTCACAAATCATGTTTATATCCTAGACTTGGTCAGAGTAACCGCTGACCCAAGGTTCCCATATGGGGTGTTCACAGATTTGGGTCAAAGGTCACTGGGCCATTAAAAGGGGCATTCTGTGAAAATCTTATAAATTCCCTTTTGTGCCACAAATCAATTGTTATAATTCACTAGACTTGGTCAGAAGAACCCCGCTGAACCACGTGCCCATATGGGTGTTCACAGATTTGGGTCAAGATTCACATGGACCAATTAAGGGCATATCTTGAAAATCTCTAAATTCCTTTTGTGCCCAAATCAATGCTATAATCACCAACTGTTGCTCAGAAGAATCACGACTCAAGTCCCATTATGGGGGTGTTTCACAGATTTGGGGTCAAAAATCCATGTGGGCTGATTAACGGGGCATTCTTTGAAAATCTATTAATTCCTTCTTGTGTGCCAACCTCAATTGCTATAATCACTAATGTGCTAAGAGGACAACTGTCCCCCAATGGCCGTATGTGTATTCACAGATTGGTCAAGGTCACATGGGCCATTAAGTGGCATTCTTTGAAAATCTATAAATTCCTCTTGTGCCACCAATCATTTTGGTGCTATCACCAATTATGGTCAGAAGAACCACTGACCTAAAGGCCTATGGGGTGTTCATTGATTTGGGTTAACGTCATTGGGCTGATTAACGGGGCATTCTTTGAAAATCATGAAATTCCTTCTTGTGTGCCACAAATCAATTTCTTATCACCAAACTTGGTCACAGGAACTGCTGACCCAAGGTCCATATGTGGTTGTTCACAGATTGGGTCAAATGTCACGTGGGCCAATTAAAGGGGCATCTTTGAAAATCTGTAATTCCTTCTTGTGCCACAAATCATTGTTCTAATCACTAGACTTGTGAATAGAACTGCTGACCACAGGCCCATTTGAGGTTTCACAGGTTTGGGTCAACTCCATGGGCAATTAAATGGGGCATTCTTTCAACATTGGTAAATTCCTTCTTGTGCCCAAAATCAATTGCTAACGGCCCATACTAATGACCCTGCGACTACAGCACCATTGGTGCTCTTGTTTTATGTCCATAATACCCAATTAAAATTGGTATTCGGGAAATTACTACGGAAATTAATTCCATTTTTGCTTAACTCAATTTTCGAGAAGCCCGGCTTCCTAGCCATGAGATTTGCATGTCGTTGATTAGCTGAAACAAGGTCTAATACCTGCATTGGTAAATTGGTTGTTAACATTTACCTGTGATTGTAAAGCTGAACTTTGTCTATTTAACACAAAAGATGAATTGTAATTAGGATAATTATATTGGATCCCGATAATAATTCATTGGCTGCTGAAAATTTCCTCCATTAGGGCAGAATAGTGCTATATATGTTTGTGTCTCGCTCATTAAGTTGTGCTGGTTGGTGGAGCAAGTAAAGTTAGACGTCATTTTCATGAGTGGCACGATTTCAAATTCAAACATGAACGGACAGAAAATTTTTGACGTTCCAGCTCTGCTGTTAAAATCTGGAAATTACAATCGGGGATCCGGATATCCCAATTACAAAATTGTTTCTTTATACAAATACAGTGTGAGTCAAATAAAAAACCCTACATTCAGGAAAGATTTTTTCTTGAAAGGTTAAACGTTATTTTGCTTGAATGTTTTGCTTTTGGTTTTTTACAAGGATAAACAGGCCTAGCAGAAGATTTTCTATTTGGTGTCTTTCGATTCAGGTTCAGAAACTATGCCATTTTTGCGGAGAGACCTAAAAATTCTGTTTGGTTGGCCCGATTTTAAGCCATACAATGCGGAAGACTGCAACCGGAGTATACCATAAACTCATTATAGACACAGAAATGTCACAAATGCAATTTCATTTTGTCTTGATTTCTTCCTGACAAAACATATCAGTTTGAAATAAAACGGTCTATTGTGACATAATTTTTAAGTAAAATATCAAATTAAAAGTCAAATATCAATTAAATTTACCAAGTGTTTCAACCATAACGGACAGTTATTTGAAAATCACTCATATCGGCCTCAGTTCTGAACCTATAAACGTAGTTTCAATTTTTGTTTTAACATCTCTAAGATATTATTTTGCACAAATAAGTATACTCAGCGTCCATAAATTGCAAGAAACTAAAACTGAAGTTTCTGTAAATAAATTAGAATTAAAACTTAAAATTTATAATGCACTGGTTTTCAAGCGATACAAAACCTTCTATTGTCTCACTTTGGCTCCAAGTTTCGTCGTAGATTAAAACCATGAAATCTTGCTTATGCAAAGTAACTGTGGTCTTACAACCAGCTATCTTGACATTCGTATTTGGTAATTGAACATTTTTCACTCAGCATTTTCGTTTGTAATTCCGGGATATTAATTTTTATAATCCTCAAAATTATTCTCCCACCTTCTATTGTTTGAACAATGTACAATCACTGCTGAAGACCAGTTTACCTATGTAAACGTGCATCTTTTGTTTGGCCTCAAAACGGCCAAATCAGGAATTTTAAGTCTCTCAGGCAAAATGTCCCATAACTTCTTCTCACTCGGACTTTTCGTTCCTCCAAAGGTCAAATTGACACAAATAAACTTTTCTGAAAGCCATGTTTATCCCTTTTATCACCAAAGCCACATTTGAGCAAACTATGCTTTACTATTTTATATTAAATTATTTTTATCTGATGGATGGTTTTTTATTGACCTCACACTGACAATTACTTTTTAGCATTTCCATTCAGAGGTATCATTTACTAGAACAAATTACCACACAACGTGTGTTATTTAAAATTTTGAAATTTGGAAAAAGAATGGGAGTGGTCCATCATGTTATGAAGCTAGTTAAAATTGAAAGGACTTATCTTGTGGTTTTTTTCCCTTGAAAGATAATGCCACTCAACATTATTCAGGAATGTAGATCATAATATCTTCCTTTAATAATTCTACCTTAAAGAGGTGCAAAGATGAGATTTCAGCACTATATTTTCTGTGATATGTAGTGATTTTCATATGATTAGATACTCCATAGATTCTGAACCTTTTGTTTTGCTAGCAGAAAAACTTAAAACTGAAAACAAAAAGTGATTTGTATCTACTTTGATTTTCAATAAAAACATAGGCGGAATTATAAATTCTAAATTTTGTACTAAAAAGCAGTTTGAGATATATTTTTATAAAAGATTTTACACCATCACAGTGTCAAAAATCATAAATATGCTATTTAAATTTCTCTGACTTTAAACCAGACTTAATTTTTTGAGTGATCAAGATCCTGTATCTAGATCCATTCAGAAATTGTCCATTGGTTTCAACGGTCTATAACTTAACTCCATTGCCATGCATTGGGCCCAAGTCTTAATCACCTTCCATGATAAGAACATTATTTTGACCTTGTTTGAATAGCATATCTTGTTGCCATTTTTTGTCCACCTTGAGTGTCATCCCGTAGCACACCAATATTGTTGGTAATATAGATTTCACAAAATGTTTTTAAATGTGTTAACGTTTAAGTCCCAAACTGTAAAGCATTAATATTTAGCTTAGAAATATCACTTCATACAGTTCTTCATTAAATGCACTATCAGTGAATTTCTTAATCAGAATCACAAAAATCATCAATCCAGATGTTTGCATGTATCTAAAACGTAATCGGTATCCAACATCCCTCAAATGATAGACCAAAGCACCTAAAAGGACAGAACGAGATTTTTAGTCATTTACTGTCCGTACGGACCCTTCCTAAACACTAATTGAATGGAGAATCGAATCTTGGAACACTGCCGTTTTTCTTCCTTTTTTCTGTCATTCTACAGCTGTAAAGGTACTTATGAGAATTCTACAGAACTTATCCTTCACTTTGTGAAGCTATTCCTGCAAATTTCAATATTTGTCAATCACTGGTGTCTTTAAGGCTGGTATTCTGAAGGGGTCTAACTTTAGTCCTGGGTTTAAACCAGGGTTAGTCTACAACATGAGTGACTTTTTTCCTTCCAACTACTAAAAAATGTGCTATAACAGGTGAGAGAGGAAATTTCTCATGGAATAGGCTTGGAATAAGCCCATTCATAGGAATTTTCTCACTGTATTTTCAACTTTTCAGAATATTTTGAAAGGAAAAAGTCCACCCATGTAGGAGAACCCTGTGTTTAAACCCAGGTCCCCTCCAGTTTAGACTTCCGTTTTCAGAAATTCCGAGCCTAATACTTTTAAATGCGGTGTTTGTTAATAGAAACGACAGTTGAATTCAGTGGTTTGGATATCCTCAAAAAATTTGCTGAATCCTAGTCAATCCTAGAAGTCCAATCCATCAGGCTTTAAGTCAGAAAGTTCATATGATTTTGACTTAAATGCGAATGTGATGGTGTTGAATTTATGAGGTCAAGGCGCTTCAGATTTATTATACTCAATGCAGACAAACAGGTCATTAGATAATAACATTCGATAAAATTTGTAAACAAATTCAAAGTTGGGTAATAAATTTTCATGGAACTTGGGTTACTGTCATGTAGCTAAAGAGGGAACTGAAGATCTGTACTGCACTAATAAAGCCCCTATCATGATTCACCCAAAAGTCTTAAATATTTGTAATTCACAGAATAAGCTTCAAGTGAAGGATAAGTCTGTAGATATGTCAGTTATTTTTTTACACTGAAAATTGACAACCAAAATAAGAGACAACAGTTTTTATTTAAAGATTGAATTTCATTGAATTACATGTTGTACATGTAGTAAGTGTCCGTATGGAGAGTAATTCCTACAATCTCCGATGTTCTTTTGGGCTTATAAACCCTGTGGGGTATGTTAGGATCCTTGTTCTTGTTACAGAAATGCAAAAAATCGGATTTTTGATGATTTTTTTCGATTTTCAGAATTTTAGCAAATATGATAGTGCATGTTAAGGTCATTGAAACAAATTCTATTAAAGTCGCCGTCACAATTCCTTTTCTGAAATAGGCTACATAGTATATGCCGTGCGAGTTGCTGTGTGTAATGCGCAGACTATGTATTTCCTTTACGCGTTGTCCTGGTTCTGTCCGGCGGGCAAAACTGCTGGCGTAGTCCCTTGAGTAGGAAAGGAATTAGGACAGAGTATTATAAGTACTTAATTCCGAAGGGGGAAAAATGGGAATTCTTTTAGCGGAGAATGACTAATCCCACGTTACTTGGGATGCGATGGTTACCCAATCAGATATGTCCATTTTGACTTGTAGGGGCAGGGTATACCCAGGAACTGTGTAATCATATTCTTATTTATAGAACATGATTACACAGGGACTTCCCCTTGGTTTGTTTGCCATTGTGTAATGAAAATGGGTCTATTTTGTTGAGCTGTACATGTCATAATATGTGAAAGCACTGCATTGCAACCTTTGTATGGGCCTATATGGAGTATTAGAGTACTAAACTGTAGTCCTTGCATTATTTTTCTTGAATGGTTTAGGATGTATTTAGTTTTTCACATAATTAATTTGGTTAACTGTCGGCTCGTAAGGGCTGTATTTTTTAGAGGGGGTGACATATTTTTAAAGGGGATTTTCCCAAATTCCCCCCTTCCTTGTGGGGCAAATTTTTGGCAAAAGGCCTTTTTTACCAAAAATCTTAAGGTGCATTTTTGATTCCAGCACCTCTTGTTTTTTTTTGGTTACTAGATTCCTTGAGAAAGCTTTCACAAATTTGAGTTGATTCCGATCTCGCAGTTATGAGTAATTGCTTGTTTCCTCCCACGGCCCAAGTTCGTGTAGAAATCTGGGCTTTAATTTTTTCACGGACTCCTTAACGTGAAATCTTGTTTACAAAAAAACACCTTTATGCAACATACCAAATCATTCAGAGGTGTAAAGAGTCCTGAAAAAAATAAATCTCTTAACAAGTGTTCTAAACAAATCGCTAATGATTCCAACTCCCGGGGGGGGGGGTACTCAGTGGGAAAGGGTAGGTACATATTATGTGATATTTAGGGGTTTCTTATTAAATTATGAATTTAAAAAAAAATGGGTAATTTTTCCCACCAGGCTACTATAAAGAGGTCATGTTTTCACTTTTTGAGGTCATTGCTACTATATAAAATGGGTCAATTTTTCAAATTTTTGGTCGCATTTTATATGAAAAGGGTCAATTTTTCCGATTTTCGCTAAAATCACAATGAAACATGGTTGATTTTCTGATTTTTGGAAAAGTTACTATAAAAATGGGCCCGATTTTGCTAAGATTACTATGAAATATGGTGCCGAAATTTCAAAGCCAACTATATAAATGGGTCGAAATTACGGAACCAACTATATAAAAGGGTTCCTTTTTTGTACAATTTGGTCACTATAAACATGGGTCGATTTTTTACCAGGTGGACGCACACCCCGTACCAATTTTTGGGTCGAGTACCCCACCCCCCCCCCCCCCCCCCCACCGAGGTTTCACTGTTAGGGATGTGATGGGATGGGGCCTGACAAATAAATTACGTATTTGTGCACACACCCTAATGTTCCCACAATTCTTTCGTTGGTCTTTCCACAGGGTTGCGGGACTTGCCTAGCTAGGCTACGGCTGACTCGTTAGACAATATCCACAGGAAACTGAGTCAGCGGGCTCCTGGTGTACTGACAATGGCCAAGATGGAGGGTTTAATGTGCTGGGAGGTGTTTGTTAAGACGCTACTCTATGCGTTCATGCGTGTTTTTGTAAGTGTGTGTAGACAAGTTCTTACATGTAGATTTTCACTGACTTCAGGAAGTTCTTAGGGTCTAATTTAAATAGATTTGGAGTGGTATAATAAAGGTGAACTTAAAGCAAACTGAGATGCCTGCCACAAGGAACATTGTATCTAAAGTCTAAGTTCAGACACAAGGGCCTCACACTGATTTCACATACAGTATATCAGGGGCGGCTCCAGGGTTAAATCGGGAGGGCGAAAATTACCCCGATTGATAGTATAGGTAAAAACCCTAATTTAATGCAATTTTATATGCTTAAACTATTTTTTTCTGAATTTTGCAAAATCTTTGGGCAGCCACCAACCTGCCACCCCCCCTGGCACCTCCCCTGACTGTATATTACTAGCTCTTGGACCTAACCCGGGCCAATACTATCCTGGAGAGTTAACTGTACATGAGCTGTGTATGTTAAAAGGGTTTCAAAGATGTGACACTGTGTGAGACAAGAAATGGAAGAAATGCTTACCCTATCTGCACACAAAATTGTTCAAATGGATCCCTGTCCAAAACCAGACTGGTGAACAGTTGTTTTTTCGTCGGTGATTCCATAATTTTCCCACATATATAAACGACATAAGCATGCCCCCCCTTTGAGAAGATACTGCTCTCGTTTGGAGTTTTGTCTGTGAGTTTTGTAACTGAAATTTTAGCCTGTATTGTGAGCAATCTGGCGATGACCCGCTCCTACTTTTGACATAAATCGTAAGTTTGAAGTCTCATTATTTAAAGAGAAATGGCACATTTTTTGAAGAGCATCCCATTTCCCAAAATTTTTAGCACATTTGTGTTGGTAATTGCTAGTAAACGATACCTGCTAATGGTAATGCTCAAAAATTGCGGATTTGGGGGGGTGCTAAAAGAATTATTTTGTAATTAAAATCAAGATAGTTTTAACGGCGGATTGGAAACAACCAAATTCTGTCCAGATCCTTCGTGAAATAGTGCACGTCGCGAAAATTACTGGCCTCTAACTTGACTTGCCTAAACCAACCGAACAACAAATGGATGAGCGTAGACACATACATACATAGTGCTCCTTTTCCTGGCGATTTAATATTGGAAGGATTTCCAGCAGCCCTTAATTATTATCAGGATACCATATTAATTACCTAATTACAAAATTCCTTCTTTTTTGCGATTATAACCAAGTTTCAAGCATTAACCATTCACACCAGGTATTGTAATGCTAACTAACTACCCCATTACCAATGCAGGCTACTGCACTGTGCTAAACCTCAAACGTTTGGAAATTGGATACTCTTCAAAACATGCAGGTTGCCTGTTTATTGCTTTGTGGCAATTCTAAGCATGGGGTACGGCCATTTCTTTTCTAAATTCAAAAGAGAGAGGTTTTGTTGGCACTGAAAGTACAGGGGGTGGCAGGCACATATTAAGCACCGTAGTTTTGCGTCGAGCACAAAAAATCACACATTTTGGAGACTATCACACGATTTGTGTTTGGTGGTTCCATCGCGATTTTCCGCAACTTTGTTTGTAAGAAAACAACCTTTTTTAATGTTATTCACCAATAAACAATTAACAAACTAGAGGCAATTGTGCTCGAGAGCACGAACCTAGCCGTGGGGATACAATGATCCACTTGATACTAGGCCAGACATCCTGTTTGAATGTCATGTTAAAAGCGACACTAAAGGTAAAAAGTATAGTAAAGTGTCGTGCCGAGCACGCTCGTGCGCGGAGTGCCCAGCTCTCTTTCGAAGCGATTAGGCCAGACTTCCTCCGTATTATGTTTCCTGTGGGGGGTTCGCCACTCCTCACGCCATCAGCGAGTCTTTTACTTTCCCAGCATTGAATAAGGCTGGTACCCATTTAATCGTATACACCTTGGTCGAGAGGAGTAATTCAAGGTAAAGTGCCTTACTCAGGGGCACAACAACTGGCCGCAGTGGGACTCTCACACCCACAATCTTTGGATTGCGGGACGATCGCTTCAAAATCCACTGTACCACACAACTTGCCCTCTTGATTTAAGGGACACTAAATGAATGGCTGTAATGATTACTTGCTGATCACTAATCAACAAATTTTTTTTTTTGTTGTACACCCTATGGCAATGACCATAACAATGAAATGTGGCACACTGTCATATTCAGAGCACCTTATTGTGTCCAAAGTGGGAATTTTTCTTGTGTAGTAGCCAAAATGGTCAAAATGACACAAGAATGTACCTATAAATAGCCAATTGATTTGTGGCAGAAACAGCAAAAAAGTGGGTAGGCGCGACTGACCTGTAATGACCCCTGCGTGACCTTTAAAAACTGCAGTCTGAACATCACATATGGGCCTTGATCAGCGGTTTTCTTCTTACCAAGTCTGTGATTGTATCACTGATTTGGGGCAGAAACAACAGACGGAGGGTAAGAGCCGACTGACTCTGTATACCCCTGCTGACCTTTGACCCCAATCTGTAAACACCCCAATATGGGCCTTGGGTCAGTGGTTCTTCTGACCACAACTGGTGATTATAGCAATTGATTGTGGCAAAAAAAAAAAATAAAACAGTAAAAAGGAGGGGTAGCGCACATGACCTGTAAGACCCCTGTCATAAAACCTTTTAAAGGTCCATGGTCCCGAGCGTTAATAGCGAAGTGGTCAACATTTTGGTATCAGAAGAAAGGCTACTATTTTTTCTCATTTACCGCTGTGAAATTTTAGAGCCAAAGGAGGTTTGGTTGGGAATTTCTGAAGCGAACATGTGCCCCATTTTGGTCGATCAATATTAATTTTACACATACTCTATGGGCTTACAAAATCACTTTTTCAGCGCTCGCATCACAACGGATTGAAATATCGGTGCGAAACTTTACAGATGGGGTTTTTGGATTGAGGCTAATCTACCAGATGAAACTCATATCCATTTTTAAAGAGACCGTATCAAGAATCACTTGCACAATATACACTATACAAACAATTACTGAACACATATGGAGTGGTTTCATGGTAAACGGACTTATACTAACCATAAAACCATTAAAGCCTTTTGGTCTGACCATTCGCTATTTGAAATTCGCGCTACTGTATATTTGTGTTATGCGATACTGACGGCACAATAGCGTCATACAACTTCATGCATGATGCTTTCATAATGCTTATTTTCCCTATTGCATGGATGACCTAACCGTGCCGGTCGTATCGCATAACCCGTTACACTAGCGCAATTTTTAAATAGTACTGGTCTCGAGCTAGATTGGTTTACTTCATTGTTAGGGTGTAGTAATCCGTTTTTCTATGAAACCACGCAATATGTGGCAATAAATAATAATTTTATAGTGTATATTTTGTTATATTATTCTTTTTTAAAACGGGTTTCTCCTTAATTCGGGCCATCCCCCTTTAACCGCAGTCTGTGAACATCTTATGACCTTGGTCAGCGGTTCTTCTGAGGAAGTCTAGTGATTATAGGCAATTGATTTGTGGCAGAAACACAAAAAAGAGGGTAAGCCGCGACTGACCTGTAATGATCCCTGCGGGATTTTGAACCCAATCTGTAAACACTCTGTATGGCACTTGGTCAGGGTTTATTCGGACGGAAATCTGGTCAAAGATCATTTAACTGTGTAACACTAGTAGCATTTTGAAATATTCAGAGGGGTTAGAGAGACTGCCCCTTTTTTACCCTTAAATGACCTGGATTAAAAATCTGTGTACACACCCCATATGGCCAGTCACCCTGGCAAACCTTGTGACCGAATGGCATCGATACACATGCAAACTGTGGGAAAGAGGAAAAGGGGTTACGCGCACAATGACTGCTGTTGACCCTACGTGACCCCTATGGTAAAAACTGTTTACACCTATATGGCTTGGGTCAGGGTTCTTTGGCCAATTTGCTTGGTTCAATCCGACCATGCATCTGGCACTAGTAGCATTTTGAAACACCGGAAGTTCGTGGGAAACCAGTAAGAAGTAGAGGAAGAGGAAATCGCACATATACAAGACCTAGCCGTGCTACGCACCGGCTATGATGTCTGGAATCAAATCTGAGGACGGTCCACCTGGCCGAACTCAGTGTTTGCGCCGAGGGTAGCACGCAACAAAAGTACGATGTACAATGACCTTGCTGAAGTGGCCCAATCGCACTAACTATTGTTTATAGGACGTTTGTTACTAGGTCAAGTTACAGCTGTGCATACGCGGTCAACGCACAACATTTCAACGACGCATCTCAGATTTGATTCCAGACATAATAGGTAATATCAGAACTCATAATGCAAACCAGCGAAAATAGATGACTCAGCCAAGCTTCCAATAGGTGCAAAATATAATCCGAATGTGTTTATAAAATCCTAGCGTAGAACACCTACTTCTAACCTTGTTCAGTGGAAACAGCGATGTATATTGAACAGAATGACCCGACCATTTCCAATGGTAAGCGCGAGCTCATGATGTGGTTGTGCTTCGGTGCATAACAATAGTATTTGACACATGCTATCGAAGCTATCAATGCGCAGTATCGGGTCTTGTTTATAATGGCTTAATCCATGGGATAATCTCTTTGGGAATTAAACAAATTTGGGAATAGACCTAAAGTTCCTGGAACTATAAATGCCCAATCTAATGCTGTGACCACTGCAAAACACAATAAAGTGAGGAGATAAAAAGCACTAAAACCACAATTCTAGTACTAATTTGATACCTTATAATATGAACAGTATCCTATATTGCAAGATCAAAATTGGGTGGTTACCCAACCAAAATCACCAGTTACCCCCGGGTCATATTCCCAGACCCCACTTGTATTCTCACTGTGTGGAGCGCACGCGTTAGAAAGAGGCCGGGAAATGAAATCTCAGACAATCATGAAAGGGTGGGTATGGCTATTTGCCAGGAAAATGGCGTTTTCTCAGTAAAAGCGTATAGAAAAATACAAAGCGTGGGTTTAGAAGACTGCCTATACTGAAAATTGTCTAACTTTTTTGACCCAAAAATGATTACTCTTGACTTTTTAACTTGACTTTCGCTGTGATGCTTAATGAAAAAATTGCAAATCGCCTTGGCGTTTCCGGGCCCCGTCTCCAAGCTGAAATGACTCATTTTCGGAACCAGTATAGGTAGTAATGATTTTTCATTGAAACCCTTTTACTGAGAATAACATGAATTGATTATGACGGTCATCCGTCAATCAATGGTGGTAACTGGATCGATCGGTTCGTATAACTCTCACCAACTCTCAACGTATAATTGAGTACTCGGTTCTGAATCGGTGGTCGGGAAAAGAACTGAATTTTCCGATTACACTTGCACATCAAACGCTTCCTAGAAAGGAGTAAATTTCGTAAAAAAGCGTGTCGCTTTCATGATACAAACATAAAATACTGACTTACAATGTTTAGATAAAAACCCTTGGGAAACAAATGTTATCGGACATCACCAACGGACATAACTTAATAAATTATATAATTAACCCAATCCAGGCGGGCACTTATTAGCATTATTGACAACATTAATCCCTTAGCCACGCCTATTTGTAACATGACATCCTCGCGGGTCAGACAAAATGACAAAAAATTATGAAGGTGCCGGGTAAGATTTTGCATGAAAAGCCAAAAAAAAAAAAAAGGAAAAAAAAAAATACTACATTTAGAACAATTTAACATACGGTTCAGTTCAGAATGTCATCACAGAATGTTTCTGTGCACCTTTCAAGCCATTTTATTCCATATTTTCTGATTTCGGTACAAAATAAATACGCATGGTCTGAGCCTTAGTCTAAAGTTAAGTGCACGTCCCATAGGGTATAGTAGTCGAATTTGACCACCACGATATGTGTGTGTTGGTGACTTGGTGTCCGGCATGGCTATACTCGACAAAAAAATGGTGGGTTTTGCAACTTCTCTGGTCAATTTATATTGGTGTTTTCATAAAAAGGTTGGGTTAAAAATAAAGTCACAGTGTTTAATGATGAAACTCGGTGAAAGTGTGATGAAACCTAACCAATGTATTTAAATTATTCAGTACTCAAGGTATTGTCCTTCATGGAACACGGCCCACTGACCTCGGAAGTTGGAGTTGATTTGTGCATTGGCCGATCAACAAATTCTTTCAAGAATAGCATTCTGATTGTATTGTGTAGACAATGGCAGAAGTTTGGAAATGTTAGGTAATAATGGGTGGGGTACAGGAGTCGGTGGAATAAACGGGTGCTTTTGTTAAAAAGGGTGGGGTACCAGGATGCGGTAAAAAAGGGTGTTTGGAAAAAGGGTGTGGTACCAGAGGCTGCTGGTAAAAAGGGTGATTCGCAGAAAGTGGCGGCGCCACAGGGTGGGGGTGGGACCCACTCCAAACAGTGCCCCTGACCCGACTGTATTCCCCTGCACCAGGTTGAATTTCCCCAGACTTCACAAACTTTAGCCTCCAAAATGCATTGTACTCTGTAAAACATGTCAATTTTGTGCATTCGCGAGTAACAAGAATTCACTAAATTAAATCCCTCCGCGAAAATATTGCCCAGGACATTCACATAATCACAAAATTTCAAAAATTCGCGAAATTTAATACTCGAGGGAAAAGTCACCAATCGCAAAAATTCGCAAAAAAAAGTACCCGCGGAAATTAAACTGTTGGCAGATGAAGCTACACTTGTTTGTTTGCGTTGTTTTGTTTTCCTCCAGTTGTGTGGATTAATGGCAATACGGTTGGGCCTTGTAGATTTTGTATTCCCTGTACAGTCAACCACATTTTGGAGCTGTGTTAATGGGCAAACAAGCTCTACACGGTTGCCGTTACATTCCTTCCTTGCTGGAACTTGTGTTGAAGTGGTGGGAATTTAGGATGCTGTGGCGCCAAATATGAGAACAAGTGTTTACTTGGCGCGGTGAAGTTTAAATTGGTCGGTTAGCAGTGACATCAATTTATAGGTGTTTATGAGGGTGGTTGTTAAAATGTCATCAGGGAGGCGGGGATAGATTGTTCCATTTCACCAGATAATGACAAAGGCCACTCGTTCAATGCCGCACAGCCCAAGTAAATCAAAAAGGTATAGCATTAGCGACTGCAAAGTGGAAGCGATTTAGCTAATGGATGTGGGTGGACCCATGCCCCATACATGCCTTGTTGTCATGAATTCCTATAAAGAGTTTGATCCAGAAGTCTTCATGACATCAAGTCAGTCACAATGACATCTTCAAATTAAAGATGACATGAATTTTTAGGATACAAATTTCTCTCAAATTGCACAGGACATTGTTAGACCACCTACCAAGACGGTCGAGGTTTTATTGGACAAAACAAGTACAAAAGAAAAACAGGCAAACCGTGTTTTGAACTGCCTGAATATCGTAACTGTCCCCATAGAACACCGTGCTTTGACTTTGTGTCGTGCACGACAGAAAGTACTAAATCATCATATTATTACATAAAGACGGCGTATCGGCTTATTCACTCAGGTGTGATCTAATACATTGGAAAGCTTCCCAAATATGCAAAAAAACCCGGGGTTCGAAAAAAATGAGGGCGGGAGATTCTTCTGATCTCATGTCTCTTTAAATTACCTCTCAAGGGAAGATTATAAACCAATATCAGCCAATTGGCTTTCTCCTTGGTTTCAATGCAAAAATCCAGTCTAGAATGACCATTCAAGCAAGACCCAGATCACTTCTAAAAATCACAGCGCTATACTTTCTTTAAAAGCTTCTAGAATCCTCAAGAAACCACTAAGTATTAATCATTAATATAATTACCTGGCACTGTAATAGTCTCCCCCCTCACATATGTACGTAATATAGCCCAATGGGCTTCTCACAGATACATTCCCTATAAATAGACTTGCTTTACACTTGTGGATTACTAGATTCTAGCAAGTGGTCCACTCTATTATCAATGTTTTAAATGCGTATTAGAATTCTACTATTCTATGTAGAGGAATAAAGGTATGCTTTTGGGAAAGATACTCTCTTTACGACGAATTGAAACCCAAGGCGATACCATTATTTTAAGTGGAAGAACTAGGCCGGACGGCCGAATTATCCACGCAAAAATAATGGGTCGCCAGGATTCAATTCGTCGTAGGGAGAGTACCGGTTCCCAAAGTCATACCTTTATTATCATTTTAACCGGCTTCAAAATTTTGGAATCTTTCACCCAAATTTTCGCGATATTACGGCTCTTCAAAATACAACAAGGACTGCCCACCACCCAGTGACAACAGAAAACTAGTTGAACGCAACGATGTACGCACGAGACGCAACGTTGGCAGGCGGCGAGCGAAGCGACGTAGCAAAATGCGGGTATGAAGCGCGGCGATTAAACCTAAAAATAAACATCAATATGCAGCGCGTACTGACCTGGGTTCAATTGTCGATTGAACCCGGGCATCAGCCATTGAAATTGCTTACATTTTCACAGTGTTTAAGAATTATTAATGTGCAATGTGTTTTATACGTGGCCTGAGGTGTGTTGTGTAATTGTGAAACATATTATGCGGACTGGTGGCTTTAAAGGTTCTATTCTTTAATGTGTACATTGATTGCAAAAAACTGCACACAATAATATAGATGTACAAATAAGCATATTTGATAACTACTATCAAGAAAAAATTCTTTGAAAAAAACACTCTGGACAGCTAAAAAATGCCCCCATGACAATTGTTGAATAACGTTGTAATGGATCATCTGTTTTGATGTATTCAGTATTATGACACCCTCATCCAACAACATGCTAGTTTATTCCCTTGAGGCTGCCAAAATTCATAGGGTGGGGCACAATAACAAAATTTCTTCCATAGTTCCCAGTTAGCAAAAGGTCTACCAAACACTGATAGGGGAGAGGGAGGAAGGGTCACGTTGCGGCGTTTCTTTTTATATTCCAAAATACAAAAACTCTGAGTTACAGTGACTGTGAAAATTCTGCCATGGGTTGGTGTCTTGGTGGCTCAGTCAGTGTTCGAAAACTTTGTTGCAGATTGTAGCATATCAGTGTACGATACCTTACCTGTTCGGGAGTGACTTTATATGGCAGAAGTTTGGAAATGTTAGGTAATAATGGATGGGGTACAGGAGTCGTGGAATAAAGGGTCTTTTGTTAAAACGGGTGGGGTACCATAGACTGCTGGTAAAAAGGGTGCTTTGGTAAAAAGGGTGTGTACAGAGGCGTCTGGTAGAAGGGTGCTTCGGTAAAAGGGTGGGCAAGGATGGGGTGGGACGCACTCCACACAGTGCCCCTGCCCTACTTGTAGTTCCCCTCGCCCCAGGCTTTGAATTTCCCCAGACTCTCACAACTTTAGCGCTCCTTAAATTTCATTACCTGATAAACAGGTCAATTTTGTGAATTTCGCGAGTAACAAGATTCACTAAATTAATCCTCGCGAATATTGCACACTGCTACATCAGCATCATCACAAATTTCAATTCGCGAATTAAACTCGCTAAAATGTCACAATCGCAATTTTTCGCCCTTAAAAAAAACACAGTAAAAGAAGGCTAACTAAATGTTTGCAGTATAAGCTAACACTTGTGTTGTTTGTTTGTTGTGTTTTATCCCATTTTTTGGGGCATAATGGCATAGGATTGGCCTTTATGTTGTATTCCCCTGAAGTCAACACATTGCTGTGTTAATGGGGGCACATCTCTACACGGTTTTCCGGTTATCATCTCATCCTTGCTGACTTGCTGATTGAAGTGGTGGAAATTCTAGATGCTGTGGTGCCATCTGAGAACATGGTTTACTTGACGCTGTAAGTTAAATTGGTCTGTAGCAGTGACATACAAGTAGTAGGTGTTTAGAGGTGGTTGTGTAAAATGTCATCAATGAGGCGGGGATAGATTGTTCCTTCACAGATGACAAAGGCCCACCTCGATTCATGCAGCAACAGCCCAAGTAAATCAAAAGGTTAGCATTATCGACTCAAGTGGAAGCTGATTTTAGCTACTTGGATGTGGGTGGACCCATGCCCATACTGCCTTGTTTTCATGATTCCTTTAAAGGAGTTATCCCAGAATTCCTTCTGACATCCAAGTAATCCACCTTGACATCTTCAATTAAGTGACACTGAGATTTTTTAGGATACAAATTTCTCTCAAAGTGCACAGGAGCGATTGTAGACCACCTACCACGACCGTTCCGAGGTTATTGGACAAACAGTACAAAAGAAAACAGCAAACCTTGTTTTGAACTTGCTGACTATCGAACTGTCCCATAGAACACCGTGCTTTTGACTTTGTCGTGCACAAGACGAAAGTACTAAAGCATCATATTTTACATAAAGACGGAGTATTCGGCTTATTTCACTTTCAGGTGTGATCTAAAAAATTGATAGAAAAAAAATAAAAAAAATAAAAAAAATAAAAAAAATTGGGGGCGTTGCTTTCTGGAAATCTCATGTCGCTTTAATTACTCTCAAGGCAGATTATAAACAATCTTCAGGCCAATCTTGGGGGGGCTTTCCTCCTGTCATGCAAAATCCCATCTGAGACCTACATCAGCAAAGACCCATATGCACCAAAATCACCAGCTTCTATACTCTTGCCTTAAAAGCTTCTAGAATCCTCAAACCACTAAGTATTAATCAGTACTATAATTAAAAACCTGCACTGTAATTTATCCCTACATCTATGTGACTGTGAATCTACCAATGGGATTTCTCACAATTACATCATCCCTAGAAATAGAGACCTCTTGCCTACCTTGTGGTTACTAGTATTCTCGCAAGTTTCCATTTTTTTTTTTTTTTCTTTTTTCTACTTCCAATGTTTTAAATGCTTATCCAGAATTTCTCCTATTCTATTTAGAGAATAACGGTATGATTTGGACCGTACTCTCTTATACGAGCGGAATTGAAACAAGGCGATACCATTATTTTAAGTCGAAGGACTAGCCTGAGCCGCATTCGCCTCCACTGCAACTAAATAATGGTGTTGCGGCCAGGGATTCATTCGTGCATATGGGAGAGTAGCTCGGTTCCCAAGTCATACCTTTATTCTCATTCTTAAACGTCTTCCAAAATTTAAGGTAATCTTTACCCAATTTCGCGATACTTTACGGCTTAATTACAACAAGGACTGCCACCACCTAGTGACACATCAACACTCGTTGAACAGCACGATCGTACGCACGAACGCACGTTGGCAGGCGCGCGCGAACTTAGCAAAATGCGTATGAAGCGAGCGCTTCACTAAATAAAATCAGATATGCAGCGCAGTACTCACCTGTGTATTTAATTGTCGAAATGAACCCAGGCATCAGCATGAATTGCTTACATTTTCACAGCCTGTTTAAGAATTATTAATTGTGCAATAGTGTTTTTATACCTTGCTCTGCTGGGTTTGTTTATTGTGGACGCTCTTAATGCCTGGGGCCAGTTTAATTTCTCGTCTTGTAAGTGTCATTGATTGTTCACAATACTGCACAAATAATATAGATGTACAACTTAAGCATATTTTATAACTCTATCAAGAAAAAATCTTTAAACCTGGACAGCTAAATGCCCCATGCATGTTGAAATACGTTAACATCGTGTGTGTATCAGTATTCTGCCACCACATCCAACACATGCTAGTTTATTCCATGAGCTGCCATTCCATAGGTGGTGCACATACAAAATTCTTTCCCAATATGCCGATTCCGCACGTTAGCCAAAAGTCATACCAACACTGATTTAGGGGGAGAGGGATGAAGTCCCTGCGTGCGTTCTTTTGTACTTCCAAAATCCTAAATCTAGATTACAGTTCTGTGAACATTCTGCCAGGTTAGGTGTCTTGGTGGCTCAGTGTTCGAAAACTTTGTTTGCAAGATTGTACACGATCCATTGTACTGATCACTCTACCTGTTCGGAGTGACTCTTATATCGCAGCTATATGAAATGTCTGTCACAGCAGGAAGAGTAACTACTGGTGATATAAATGCGCCACTTCTTTTTGAATAGGGAGTTGAAAGTATTTGTTTGATTCTCTTCCAACAGTTCTTTTGTTCTTGCTGGCCCGATTTGTCTTTGAATTCCTTGCTGTATCTTGTCGCACTAGCATTCTATACCCCGTAAGTCACTCTAATATATTTGAAAAATTTTGGCCCCCAGAAAAAATATACTCACAACATTATATGATGGAATCTGTCCAACTTCACAGAAAAGAGATAGCCCTCTGCCTGCGGGCCACCTTTGTACATTTTTGTGGCCGCCAGCTATAGTCTGGCAGGACACTTAGCATCTGTTGTGGCATGTTTATTTATGTGTGTTTGTGGGTGGGAATGTGTGTGTCAAAAGTGGTTAAGGTTTGTTTTTAAATTGACCTCATTTGAAAAGTTTACTCAATTGGAACCAAACTTCTGTCATAGGCACACAATGGGATCCCTCATATGTTGATGAGGTCAAAGGGTCCATGTTGAAAGGTCAAGGTCATGTGAGGTCATTTGAAAATGGGCTAAAAGTAAATTGATCTAAAGTGAAAACTTGAAGTTTCAATTGGAACCAAACTATTGTCATAGTGCACCATTCGATCCCTCATAGTTATGTAGATCAAGGTCCCCGTGCCAGGTCAAGGTCTCGGGTGCGCCACAGCTTTTATTAGCGGTACATTTACTGACATATTCAGACGAGCGCGAAGCCGAGAACCTCGAATTTCTAGTTTCTACCTACAAGAGCCGATATATAGATCACTAATGGCTCATACCGACTACAGTGCTGGCATGCTGATAACAGGAATGATAGAGCCCCAATCATCAATATGGAATCCCTGCGTCATCATCCTATCGCCCACAAACTAGCTGATTATTGAGGTGCCTTCTATCGCAATGTCAATATTTTTACGTCTTGGTATCTTTGGTCTAAAATGTGCCTGATGTTTATTCTCTACTGTTGATTGATTGATTGATTTTACGGCTCTTATGGCAGAGTGTTTGAAAGTCTCATTTATTATGAAAAACGAGATAAACAAATATAACGCAATACACACGTTTGACGACTAAGTTGGAGTATTTATGCCACTACCTACTCCTGTGTAAATTTGATGAATTCAATGGCGGTCAAGTGATTTTTCATAACATCCTATTTACATGTCTTTCTATGGGAAATATGCCTATAGAGGCTTATAACGACAATTATGACCTTTGTAGTCCTATATGGCCATTTCCCGGCATGGATTTTTCGACGACGTTCAGGTAATAACTCTGCATGTCCCTACTTATATCATTGTCAAAAGTTGTGTCACATTGCTTAAAATTACTCTAAAAATAAAAAGAGACAATTTACATAAGGTCAAATGGCATGGGGGTGCCGCTTGCAAATGACCCCGGGTTCTATCGCTGTCCCCAAACCGTTCCCTTCTAATTCAAACTCAAACAAATATGCCGACTTATTTTTTTTTTCTTTAATTTGTGTCTCTAATCCAGGCGAGAATTTACGTGGAAGATAATTTGGAGGATTCAATGTACTTAATATTTATGGCAGATGTGTTGGAAGAAGATATAACAGAGCGTGGGGAGTTGAGCATACATTGGTGTTGGGTGAGTATTCAAAATTAATTGGTTGGTATTCTTAAAGGGAGACTAACTTTAACCGGGTTTAAACCAGGTTAGTCCTACAAGCGGGGACCTTTTTTTCTTACAACATCTCTAAAAGTGTGCTGTAAACAGGGTGGAGAAAATATCCTCATGATGGGCGTTTCCCGCCCATCCATGAGCGAATGTTCTCACCCGTTACATTAACTTCACAGTAGTTTGAAAGGAAAAAGGTCCCTTCTGGTAAGACTAACCTGGTTTAAACGCAGGTCTAAAGTTGTCTCCTTTCAGGATTCCACCATTATCTAAGTTAAATCAGTTTGACGACCATGGAGTGATGTTTAGTTCTCTCATTGATTCAAATCTCTTGCACAAAGGCATGCCGAGTGGCTGCCCAGGCCCAGTTTTGGATCAACGACGAACATGAGCCTAGATCCAGGCAGTCTGAAACCAACTACATGTATGTTACTTTCTGAAGTTTTAACTACTTAGTTCTCGCAATTTAGACAGGATTGGTAGTATTAACTTTCCCATGGAGATAGCCAGCCGCGGACACAGTGTTAAAAAAAAAACTTGCGTGCTAGGCCGTATTCACGGTGATCCCCGCATCACTAAGCAGCCAGTGCTCAGCGTACTTAAAAAAAGCATCAAAATTTGTATTGTATATTTTTCTACTGCAGGACGTGATAACATAACCTGCAAGTGTTGCTTAACCATGTTTATTAAGACAAGAGCAGTGACTTTTTATCAGATTCATGTAGATTTTATAGCGGCGTATCAAATTATCGCAGACGTGAGATCAAACACCTCTCCCTGAATATCCAGATTTATCAGCATAATATTGTGGCCGCCATGACCTGTTAGCAAGTTTGACTTCAACAGAACATTATGATCTTTTTTATTCTGTAGTTGTGTAACCAAGCAGCTGGGCATAGCGGAGATGGCCAATCTGCGGCTGTATGTCTACTTTGGCGGGATGCCGTATACAATTTCCTCAAATACTTCACATTTTTTTACTATATTTGTGTGTTTTTGGCCTCTTAATTGAAATTGTAATTACTTATCTTTAATTTACGAAGCTAAAACTGGCATTTCCAGATTTTTTTTATTCGCCTATCAATATGGCTGCTTATCCCTTTAATAATATCCAGTTAAAAGGCAGTTTCCAATATTCAAGCTCTAATCCCTCTTGAGCACGTTTACACATTTTACTACTTTTGTTATTAAGGAATAGCATCATAATTGCAGAGAAGATATCGAAAATTGAAATGCATTTGTATTAACTATAATCAGGAAAAAAAAACAAAAAAAAAGATAAGTGTGTACAATTCCATAAAACTGTTAATGTATTAACACAGCCCACTGCAATATGAAAAAATGAATGTCTCTTTGAGGAATTTATCATCCGTCTCCCGCAATAACATACAGGCGATGACTTCTCAAATCGAGCAATAAACAGCTGATTGTGTTTACACTAGCACAGATAAAAAAATCATACTGTTTATGTATTGAGTTAAACTGTATTGATCATGGTGCACAATATCACGCTAAATCGTAGGATTTCAATCAAAAAACCAAGGCGAACAAAAACAAGATAATGGTTTCTTTGTGACTCAGTCGGGATTAGTGATTACGCACTAGAGAAGTAAAGATCAGATAAAAGTACTGCATTGTCTTTATACACGATATTCTAAGGGCCAAACTACTTCGCCGTTATGTTTGCATATTTATGCCAGTAACAAAATACACAAATGTGAATTTTGATGATTTTTTCGATGTTTCGGATTAGCAAATCACTGCTAATCCCTTTAAATAATCATAGAAGATCGATTTTGATCAGCCAGGAGGAGGCATTCACAGGGTTAATTTCTCGATACTAGGCTATACTTCCTCAGAGGGTGTCTTGAATCAATCCCAGAATGCATTGCAATGTGCCTACACTGTACTTTACTAATCACATGTCAGTACTTGGGATAAAAAGTGCTCAAAAAGTTTAAGGACCATAAGACGTTTCCGTGATCATGCCAGTACTAGGGTTGAAATAAGTGTAAAAGTCAGGGTTTTTATGTGTTAAGAATATGATATTTGTGGGATCACATGACCTTATATTGAGGTGAAATTTCCCCAAACTGGTGCATTGTGGGATTGACTCACACTTCCTCAAGGTAGAAGTACAGAGTGATGTGCAGCTGTTTAGCATGCATGCGTATCAAGCAAGCGGTTTTCTTCCACCTTCGACGTGATGCGGATTCCCGCTTTGTCGGAGCATATTATCCAGATCCAGATTCAGATCACACATGCCGACTCTATACACTCGCGATTACAGCTGCAATTTGCCAATGCACGTTTAATACTGCTTGAATGATATGACGTCAATTCTTACTTCAAACCGGACATATAATAACCAATTTCTTCTTGTGTCTATTTTCTGTTTAGTTTCAATGTTGCGGTGTAGAAGGGAACTCAACAGAGGCTGCCATCATCTACACATTGTCCCTGTGGTACGTGACGAGCGACACTCGGGTACCGCTCAGCTGCTGCACGGAGCGTAACGATGAGATCGTCAATGCTCAGCTCTGTCAGTATAGGCAGAATTCGGACTGGTACACACATATCAACAATGAGGTGAGTGTAGTAGTGAAGAAAATGATGTTACTATGCCAACATACGTGTTATATACCGATAGAATTGTCTTGAGATATTATTAATCAGTGGCGTACCGAGGCAGTGTTGCCAAGGGGGAAAAAAATCCCAAGGCGTCCCACCAGAGGGGGAAGCAATCTCAAGTGGTCCCCAGTAATTTTCTCAACAAATCTGGAACATGGCCAAATTTAACATGGGCCATGTTAGGGCGTCAGTATCAGGGATACACGCGGCCCGGATCAGCTTACATTGTTGAAATAAAAATCCTGAAACCACCAAAAGCCATTACCAAGGACTGTGGACACGCTAGAAGAACCCAAATTTAAGGCTAAAAATTGGTGCATTGGGGTAGGAACATGCCACCGAAAAGCAACAGAAAGACATCAACTTGGCGGTAATTGAGTGCTAGTCTATTCAAGACTTAACGATAGGAGGGCACTCTTACGCATATTGAACGGCACACCAGACTTGACTAAAGACTAGGCATGGTCACGATATTAATTAAAGGACCGTTATTTGAAACTACACTGTTTGCAGACGAGGTTAATCCACTAACCTCACCGGATTTGTTGAAGTCACATAATGTATTCCTAAATTACATGATTAGTACTAAGATCATTGAACTAAGGTTTAGAGGAGATTTTGTATAAAGAGGCAGAGACGCTTAGTAATTGCACGTAGCAGTTTCCCCAAATTCTTTTATTCTTTAGAACATTGTGTCTTTTTGCTTTTTACTACATAATTAATTGTCAAACATATTCTAACATCATTTTTTTTATTCATATAAATAATTACACCCTCTTGGAAAACAAATGTTTCAATTCAAGCGAACCAAAGTCATAGCGCGTGATTGTCACACTGCGTAAATTGCATTTGCGTACCAATAAGACATGCACGACGCAGTTTAAACGCATTGTGTGCGTGTCATATATTTGAAACACCGGCGTAATTGCTGCCCGCGCTTCAATTTATACCAGCAATGGATGGGCAGAGCTTTGACCTAAACAATGAAATTCTTGTTTAACATGATAAACCACGCCCACGAATAAGAATATGATTACGAAACCCTTATCCTGTGTTAATTAAGCAACGAAATCCCATCTAATCCTCCAGCAGCACTGCCCAATCTAGTAGCTGGTAACCAACAATTAGGATGTACAAATACTGGTGTACTTTCAGTAGGGTCTTTCCTTTGACTCTTAATAGCTGCCAATTTCAAGTAAGTTTCAAAACTGTTAGGATCATCATCAGAGGCACAAGAAAATAGGTCTTCAATGCACTGATAAGCTCTACAAAGCTCTAATCTTGCCCCATATTATTTACTGTGCTGGTTGGGGCACCTAATCAAACGGAATCATTTGGATAGGTTAGAGAAAGGGCAACAGAAAATTACAACGGACTTTATTTATAAGCAAATCAGCAAAGGCAGATGCTCTTCACCTTATTTAGCAGACTTCTGATTTAAATCTAGTCAGGCTTGAAGGACGCTTTCAAAATTCAAAGACCTGTTCTGAGTTTTAGATTTACATGATTGACCCTGAGTTCTTTAAAATCTTTCATTCAACATAGTAAATTGTAGACTACTACTAGGCTTTTGCACAAGAAAAGACTTCTTCTTTCTTCAATGTCTATGTTATTTTCACTTTCCAGTCTTTGTGAAATCCATCTGATTTGCGTGCGGTCAATAATCTTTATAACTTTAAAGCAGCTGTAAATCACACTTTTTAAGTTTGCCCTAATTTAATTGCTGTTTAAAAAAGTAGGTTTTTGTAAATGATTAGTTCCATTCTGGAAACCATTTTGATATAGTCAGGGTAATTAATGTTTGTTTTTTGTCAGTCAGTGAACATCGACTGATTGTTGACTGTGCATAACATTTGCCTTGCATATTTTTTGGGACCTAAATCAATCTTGTTCAGTGTGCATATATCTTTGTTTTCTGGGATATGAGAGCACCTTTGTGGCATAAATGTTTACTGCATGAAAATGACAACTCCTTGTCATCTCTAATTTGGGAATTAAGCATTTTAAGGTGAATATCTTTCGTTCTAGATGACATTTTTAATTTCTACAAACACAAAAAAAAATTACTATTTCAAAATCTCTGGTCAGGCCATTTAACATGATCCTTTTGAATGTCGTTCATCCCTATATTGCTTAACTGTTTGAAGTATTCTTCAATTTGTCTCAATTGAATAAATCTGTTGTTTAGCTTGGATTCGAGTCACATTTGGTATTCAAGGCAATGCAAAGGTTGATGTATTGGCAAAGAAGCCCTTAATATGAAGATAACAAATACTGAGATACCCTTTACAGATTTTTAAGGCTTAAGTAATAGCTATATCAGAAATAGGTGGCAAACGCTGTGGGATTCATTTCCAATAATAAAAATGCATGCTTTTCAAACAAATGTTGGAGCTGTTGGTAGTTCAGGTTTGATTGGACGAAGGGACGAGATTGTTTAGCGCGATGTAAAATTGGTCATACTTATATGACCATAGTTATTTGCTTAGAGGGAGCCAGTCCCTTGGTGTATGACTTGTGATTGGCTGTTTGGAAAACATGTATTACTTGAGTGCGTGAAATGCGCTTATTCGTAGAAATATAAATGTCCCAGATTGAAAACATTATTTCAAGAACTAGGCATCTTCAGGTGATTAATTTCCTGAAGGAGGCTGATTTATTTAAATATGTTTAAACTTTTAAAAAGTTATGAATGGAATTTATCGTGTTATTTGTTAATAAAGGTTAATGTGTTTTAATAAATGTAATGACACGATATAACACAATTGGGTTGAGTTGTCGTTAAATTTAATACTCACGCAATGTATGTGGGAGCACTGTTGTGTTTCAGGCTGTATTCAACGGTACTGGGCTTAGGTTTTCAGTGGAAATTAGCTAGATACTGCTAATGCTGCAAGGAATTGTGACTTGAACTGTAAAACCTTACGATGTTGTTTGATTTCAGGGGTGTTATGACGCCATCTTCAGTGCTGCTGTGCAGTATTCGTCCATCTTAGCTGGAGTCGGCATCACCTTATCATTAATCCAGGTAAGATAATTACAAAGAACTTGACACTTAAGATCTCTTAGCATATACAGATTCTGCTTAATTCTGAGGAAACATTGTGGTATTAATGGAAAAAAAATCCAACAGGTCATTTTGGAGCTATACAGGGTGACCCAATAAAAACTTTACCCAAAATGAAAGTGATTTTTTTCCACTTTTTGTGTCGCCTGCCCTAAGGCAGGAAGACACATAGGGATCACTTTCTCCACTGTTGTTGTCTGTTGTTGTTGATGTCTGTTGTTGTTGATGTCTGTTGTGAAAAAGGGTTAACATTTGCCTGTAACATCCTCATACTTTGATGGATTTAAACCAAACTTGGGTCACAGGTGCAACATGGCCTCCCCCACTTTTTGATGAGGTCAAAGGTCACATGCCAAGGTCAAAGGTCACATGCCAAGGCCAAAGGTCATGTGAGGTCAAGTTGTAAAATAGGCTGAAAATGTAAAATTGACCTCATTTGAAAAGTTGAAGTTCAATTGGAACCAAACTTGAATCATAGGTGCAACATGGGATCCCTCATTTGTTGATGAGGTCAAAGGTCGCATACCAAGGTCAAAGGTCATGTTACGCCTATCATTCACTAATCGCGACGGCAGGCGACACAAGCGGTCCGAGGACCGATGTATTTTTTTATTTTTAATTTGATATCTGTGGATTTTATTTTATCATAAAGAATGAGTAATAGAGCATCTTACCTGAAATTTTTGTTCATTTTTGGTTGAGTGGTTCTGTCCTACCCCTCCCCAGTATTTAGCACAACTACAGACTTGTCCATGGGTATTTCATGATGGAATGATAAGTACACATAAATTGTTTTGGCAACCAGGCTTTTCAAATCTGGAATCATAGCCTGCAGTTGTGCTAAATACCGGTTTTCTGTCTTGTGTCAGGCCAGGGGGGTAGGATACGATCTGCCCTATTTGGGCATTTCCATGCCTAAGAAAAATAATGCTCCGTGGACAAGTCTGTTTTGCTGACTTATTGTTCAGTGGACCATTTCTTGAGAACCACTCAACCAAAATGAACAATTTTTTAGGCAAGATGCTCAATTACCCATTCTTTGATAAAATAAAATCCACAGATATCAAATTAAAAAAAAGTGGAAAAATATAACTTTCATTTTAGGTAAAGTTTTTATTAGGTCACCCTGTGTATTGTTGTATGTGGTGACACCCAATAGATTTCTTAACTTGTGTTTGGCTACAGAAATGCCTTAAAAGTGAAAACAAAGGCGATTTGATTTGCTTAATTTCAATACAAAGCATAGGCTGAATTTAGTATTTGCTCCCATAGTAAATTAGAAATTTCACAATTTTTGTAGAAAAAAATAATTCTCAGCTGCATCCTTTCACATAAGGATATATTTGATAGAAATCTTACATTAGTGCAGTAATCAGAATTTTCATATTTTTAGGGACACCTGTTATGTGAAATCTCTCCTTGCACCTTTAATTAGCACTAAAACAGCTTTTTCAGTTTTGCTTAGAAATTGTACAAAACACGCACTTTAGAATTGTTTTCAAATATTAGAAATTGACTGGATGAAATGTTTTTTTTGTTTCTAAATATTTTGTTTTATATGACATTACTGAGCAATTATCTTAATTGGAATCAAAATGTTACCATTAATTTGTAACCGGAAGGTGCTAGAATCCTAGAAATGCACATTTTAACTTTTATTTCCAGTTTGATTTAAAAATAAAAGGTTACTTACTGTTTGTTGCTATTTGTCCCCGCCGAACAAAGTTCGGAAGGGGACTATAAAATGGGCTCCGTCCGTGTGTCCGTATGTCTGTATGTCCGTATGTCTGTGAGAAAAATGTTAACCCTGGAATTCTGTGATAAAAATGTTAACCCTGGAACATTTGGGCATATCTTTTTTTCTGGATGAGCTAGATTAGCCAAACTTGGGTATATTGTAGGAGAGGAAACCCCATACTAACCATGTCATTCATTCCCCCAGGGTCCTCCCCTGGGTCTGTCAGGGGTAGGGGGAAAAAGGTCCAGGGAAAAAGGTCCAGGGAAAAGGGTCAATATTGCACAAAAAATGTCAACATTACGATTTATCTGGAGTTCCATAAGGGCTATGACGATGTAACTTGGTGGAAAGAAGAGGGTTGAAGAGTTCTTGACCTCATTAGATTTTGGGCGTAAAATATGCTAATTAAGTATCTAATTTGCATAATTTAGAGCATTTTCCCACAAGGCTGGTATACGAGTTATCTTGAGTTCTGTAAGGCATATAATGATGTAACTTGGTGGAAGGAAGTGGGTTGAAGAGTTCTCGACCTGATTAGATTTTGGGCCTATTTCGGGCGAATTACATATGCAAATGAGCTAATTAATATGCAATAATTGGCGTAATCGGTATATTTTTGAAACGGTGCATCGCA
>JAMKCH010046436.1:0-12045 GCA_023653785.1 Ophioderma brevispina
AAAAAAGAATTGTGTATATTACTCAACTGTACTGTCACATGAACGTTCTCTCTGCTATATTGTTTTTGAAAAACCGACTGTACAGCGCAACCCTTTAGTACTAAAGACCCCAAAAAAAGTAAGCAGCATGTTAAATACCCCAGAAGTACAAACCATTGAGTTTTTCACCGAAAACAAAAATTGATATCAAACAGTTCGTTTTCTTCCGTAAATTTTGATCTACCCCGTCTTGTCCCCATGACGATCAATATTGCCAACACAAATCCCCATTAGATGAAAAGTTGCAATAAAAGGTATAGCCATTATTGATGCCATTCAGTGAATGAAAGACCGTATTCTTCCGGGTTTTTTTAACGGATCTTACCATATTGGGGTGAATATATGGTTGTACCACCCAATTGTGTGATTCAACCAAGCACTTAAAATTAATAGGAGTAGATTTCCCCTTTAAATTACAAAATTTTCAGTGGGCCGGTGCCTCGAGAAGCCTGAAGGAGAGAATCATCTGAAAGATTGTGAGGTGTGAATGTGAAGTGTTTGTCCTTTACCTTAATGCATGGTTGTGTATTGTGGACCTTGTAATAATGTCTTCAGGGGCAAACTTTGAAAAATGTGACACATTTCGTAAAATGGACATTGTGTGGCGATATTGAATCACAATGGGCAATAAAGGTGTCAAAATTTGCAGGAAAAAAACTCAGAACTATTGATACCCATTTTATGCTTTCGTGAATTAGACCAATGTTTGTAACTTATGTGGTATTTAGATCAGGCAATTCAGTGCCGTGACACTATCTATTCATTTAAGTGTGAATGATTAAATCTTTATATGGTACACTTACCTGAAAAGTAGATACAAGCATTGGTCTCCTGGCCCGTACGCGTAGGGAAGCCGAAACCTAAACGCACAGCGACTGGAATAAAGACTGTTATTGAACCGGGTAGGTGCCATGTCCCCGTGTTATAATTTGCTTTTAGGGTTATGGCTCTAATAGTTTCTGCCCGCTCAAAAAATCTAGTTATTTCAAGATAATAGTCTGCTGCAGTATACCACTGAATGCCGCAGCGCAGTTATGTTAGAAAAACTCTTGATGTAGTTGTAGTGGCGGGTTGTAGTTGATGGAAAGAAGGCAAAAAGGCTCCTACGCCTTTGTCGATCTCGACAAGCATTTTGGCAGCTAATTTTCTCTGTTTTAATCGTCGAATCCGACACCTTCAGGCAGCTAATCTCATAACCATAACCAGTGGTTTTTTCTGATATCCTTAACCTCATTAAATCAAATTCCTTATGTTTCCCTCCCTTGGTCTACACAATTAGACTATGGGGCGTAGACCAAATACAAGCTGCATAACACTCTTTCCTTCCGTTAGTCTACAAATTCAAGAGAGAAGACAAACCCTGTGGTAACGTTTATGATAAATTTATTTAACAGACATAACCGTCTGTTGCCCAATAAAACTTGCACATTTTCTTAAAAATCAATAAAAACACATCAATGTTCTCTCTTTCATATAATCATGTGACCAATGGATATGTATAGACCTTCAGCAAACCATGACATAAATATATTTACAATGGCCCGTATCGGCAGCCCTTGTAGCCATATGTTACTCACCTTTCACGATTCGGGTTGAGTAACAAAATCACCCCGTCCCTCTTTGCACAACGAACCAGTTTACATTATGATCTAGGTCGTTGACCCTAAGTTCCTTCTGAAAAGCGCGTAAAATTGGAATACAATGAGTTAAGCAATAAGTTACCGATTTTAATTCTGCACAAATTGTTAGGTCAAAGCTTGCCCAGCAACATTCGGCTTATGTGTGTTTGGTCTTTCTCTTTCCTTGTCGAATAAATGATGAAAAACAGACACAGTTAAAAATTGAAACCCGCAAGCTATAGAAGCTCGAGATTTATTTATTATTGCGAATGAGGATAAGTATTTTGGGCCTTACGTCATTAAAAAAAGACTTCGTCTAAATCTGAGAGGTGGTAACACCTGAGTCTACTTAAACCGCTAGAACATATAACAATGGTCCTGCAATAACTAAAACTACAAAACTCCCAGATGAAAGGGAATCTGAAGTGTTTTTTCTATCTACAAAACCGCACACCCCGGGCCGGTAATTGGAATATCTTCAGCTCGGCGTCTAGCGTATCTATGGGGGAAATAGATCTGGAAGTTGACAGTTTATTCATTTTAAAAAAAAAAGTGCAAGTTTTATTGGGGCAACAGTAGTTTAATGATTTTAATAATTTATGATGAATTTACGCTTGGTTTTGCTTTCCTCCCGTGATAGGGATACGTTAGCGAATCGCCGCGCAGAAGGGCATGGGCCCATTCTAATATCATACCAACCCCTTAATGAATCTTTCACCCATATCGTCATGGATGCAACAAAGTCTAACTGCATTTTTGTTTTGGCGAAATTGGAGTTATTTGCATATACGAAAAAGTTGTCATTGCGCATAATTTGATAATTCTCAGGTGGTGTCAGTCTTTTATTGCAGCGTTATTAAGCTAAATAATGCTATTTAGATGTAGATACGAACGACTTTGCTGAACCAATTGAATTTCTGTGAGTGCAAACACAGTCGTAACTGGTAATACGACTTGTTGCACGACCCGGGAATCATGTGTATTTGTGCCATTTTAATTAGCCAAGTGGAAAATAAAATATTTATAATATATTTTAAAAACAACATTTTCAGCGTGTGTAAGAATTATTTTTCATTCGAAGTCAAAAAAAGACTCAACAACAAACCAAAATGCTTATCCTGTAAAATCATGAATGTAATTACGACTTTTGTTGCACTCATCTGACGACCATATCAATTAGCACTTTAAAAAGACTTGGCGGCCCAATTCCTGACCAACTCTGTATAGACGATCTAACATGAGAGAAAGATAATACTTTGTCAATACCTGTCACTCACGATGGAAGCAATAAATAAACAACTACTTCAGTTTACCATTAGAAAATCAGGAACTGTACTGAATGCATTTACAGTACATCATCATTTCATTGGTTCGGTTCCGTGGACGGAATGGAAAGAAGCACTTGCTATCAGTTTCGAACCAATAATCCCTGTCCATGCATGATATCAGGATCTCTTGTAGATCAGATTTAGATCGCTCTGATGGGGTCAGGTACTGAAGGGGACTTCTGCTTCTGCTGAAATTTCCCACCCGGAGGAGCCCAGAAAATCAAGGGGAGATGGGGTTGGTCCGGTGGTGCGGATCAGTGTCCCGCAAAACAGAAACGGCGTTGCCTGATTGTTGAAGATATTTGAGGGATATCACCGTATACTGTGGTGTTGGAATATGATCCTGTTCAACTGATGTTGAGCACTCTTCATAAAAGTTGAGTGTAGCACCCGTTTAATACGATCTTCCATTTTCTTGCTGATGTCCAAGTTTCTGAGCCGTAAACAGAATTGCGTTCCACTACACGCAGGCTTTGAAGAATCTGATTTTAGTCCTTCGATCCAGTGAGGATTTCCAGATCACGTGGAGTTTATTGCAGGCGACCCATGTTTGTGCTTTCCTACTTTGAAGTCATAAAAATCCGGAATATATGGACCAAGGTATTTGAATTCAAGTACAATTTTCGAGTTCAACTCCTTTGCTGGTCTTAACGCAGGCCGACTATTGGAATATTTACCAAAGAGTTTTAGTTTTTCCCCCCATTCAAGTGTGACCACCTGCATTTGATGCTGCCGCATCACTCTTTAACAGTAGTTCGGCTTTTGTTAAATTATGATCCTAGGAGACAATGTTATCGGATTTCTGGATGTCGTCTGCTCCTACTGCGCTCCACGAATCCCTGTTTCATTGCTGATATATCTACAAGTGCATGGCGCATAACGTAATCAAGACTTAGTGAAAATGAATGGGGCCAGGTGACCACCTTGGATAACACCCGCTGAAATAGTTAATGGTTCAGTCTCTCCATCAGGTATAAGACAATGGCTGTAGAAATTCATAAAGTCCTTTCAATACCAAAATGATGGGATCCGGAATACCAAAAAAAAAATAGGCGTAAGGATGTTAACATTCGATCTCGTGTAGAGTCAAAGGCTTTGAGAAGTCAATGAACATGGCTGCCAGTGGGATATTTTATTTTCATTTCCCTTTTATTGGACCGTTTTTCTCTGAATCCATTTTGATTCCAACGAAGAAAGGATCTACGTGTGGACGTATCCTGTTCAACAACATTCGTGTAGAACGCTTTGGCCCCGATGCCAGGATAGGCTAACCCCTCTATAGTTGTTCGGCTGTGAGAGGTCTCCTTTTTAGGATGGAATGATGTGCACCGAAGCAGGGAGAAGTGACCACTTCTTTTTGTTTTTTTTTTAGTTATCTCCTGATGAAACTCTTGGACTCCAAACTCTGAGAATGTTTTCAAGTCCAATGGCCCCCTGGTTGGCTTGATGAAGAGCGGACTCAACTTCATCTAAGGTGAATTCATTTACTTCAATTGGGAGGGTGCTTTAAACTACAGGTATGATGTCAAAGTCAATGTCCTGGGACATTTGGGTTGTTTTCCAAGACGATTCTGGAAATGTTTGACGCCAGGCTGATATTCTCCTCATCTGGTGTACCCGATAGCATTGCGAGTTATTTCTTTCTTTCCTTCCAGTAAAATTTCGTTATGAATCCCCAGGCTTCGTACATGTTTATTAAGTGGAATGCCGTTGAACCTCAAGATCTTCGCGTTTAGCAGATTTTCTTCTTCTGTAAAGGTACGCTTCTTTGAGTACCTGACGGAGTTCTGTGGTGCCATCACCCTGGTCAATGGCAATTTTGAAGTCTACTTCTGGCTGCTTTCACATACTGACCTTGAGAATGGACTTAAGGTTCTTCTTTTGGTCTTTTGTGTACACCTCTCTGGCAGCATCCAGACACTGCCGTTGAAAGTTATCATAAAAAACTTTTTCCCCCCCCCTTTTTTGGTCAGATTTATCTTGGAGCTCATCCTTACGGCTAAACGGTTGAACCCATCAACAGCAATCTTTCTTGAAGTTGGTTGTCTTGGCTTGGTGCTTTGAAGTCAATGAGCAGATTTTGTTTGCCTGAATTCTTTGGAGTCACGAAGACTGAGAAAACCCTATGTCTCTGCCATTATTCAAGTGTAGTTTCCCAAACCGATCTTCCAACTATGTGACCAAGCCGTTCCATTAGTCAGTGGAGAGGATCCTACTTACCAAAGAAAATATCGATGAAATTATTGGACTGAAAAAAGGCCACAACAAAATAATTATGTTTTAACCATTATCCATTGTAGCGCTGACATTAACAGCCATGTTACATCAGACTGTCCCTTATTACATTTTACTCTACTCACCTCACAAACATTTAGCTTAGAAATATTATCTTTTTCATCAGGCCATTGATTAATCAACATAGCACAAACGACGTACTATACACACAACTCGCTCATATGTTTACACAACAAATGTTATTTAACAAAATCTTACCAAAAGCCTACAGAATAAAAAAATGGAACTCTTATTAATGCAGGAAGTTGAAGAAAGTAATAAAACATAATGTGGCCTCGGCATGATGGTAACTAGCCACAATCCATTGATTTTAAAAGATATACTTTGTGCGTCCATTCACTTGTCAATTTTCACAGGTCACAAGTTCAAAGCCTTTTCATTTCAACTACTACGCAAATGATTCGATTCCTCCGGTCTTTTCAAATTGAACATTCAAATAGTAGCAGTATTCAGAATTGGTCGTTTGAAATAGGTTTGCACAGGGCAGCTATACTTACTTACAGGACGAATACCTGTTCAGATTTAATTGACCGAAGGTTGACCAAGTGATATCTTTGGACAACTGGCAAATATACCGTGTGTCCAAAAAAAACGCACAACTTGGTGCAGACGCCATTAGTTTTGAGCAAAAGCACGTGACTACTTATTCTTGTTGTAAGGTAAGATGGGACTGTTAGGTAATATTCCTGCAAAGTTCATAAAGATTAGTCAATATTTATTAATATATGACCCCAACAATCAAGTACCTGCAGAACCCATTTTACAAAAATGAGGAGCTGGTTAACCACCACACTGCACGAAAACAGAATGGCATACACTATTATTGCAATCACATTTACGTGCCAAATTTCTTGTCAAAACAACGTTACTGGGTCAATAAGAGCAAAAAATGACTGATTTACATAATTATTTTAACTGATAATATAAAACATTAATTATTGTGATAAAATATGTTTCAAGCAGATAAAACTATTACTAAGTCATAGACAAACTCCACATTCATAAAATGAATAATTTATGCGTTGGGCTGCAACTTGCTTGTTACTGAAAATAATGTTACATTCTCAACTTTATGAAAGTAAAACTATGGTTTCAACCCAAACTCAATAACAATATCAGAATTTCATTCTGCCATAATTTTGGGTTAAGAACCCTTTGTGTGCCGTACACAAAATGATGATGAATGATTAGCTCTAATCCAATCAGGCGTTAACATGGATTTTTTTAATTATGGACAAATTAAGTCCATTTTGAACTTGAGTTTTGCCAATTTGATCCTTGAATTTGAACTGTGAACTTCTTGTCATGTGTGCACCTAACAAGTTGAGGAAGAGGTATATAAAAGCAGATGTTTGTGTCATGTTAATGGTGGTTGTGGTGTATGCATGCATGCATGCATGCATGTGTTGTGTAAAGATGTTTAGACGTGGGGATAAATTGCACATACCAATAGCCCTACTCATTGTTCTGCCAGTGATTGGGGGGGGCAGGTATTAATTTATGTCTGGTCCTGAGGGAATTTGGCATTTGGTTTACAATTCAATTAAATACGGGCCAATTAGTAGTCAAGCCCCACAGCTCATAGTGGGGAGGGGGGTAGGACACGACTTGCTTGATTTGGGCATTGTGGATTTCCAAACGGTACTTTGGGGAACTGTTTACATGCATTTACTATATCAGTCTCTGTGTCATTATATAACAAAATCTCCTTTAAACCTTAGTTCGATAAAAAAAAAAAAGAAAAAGAAGAGAACATGCTTCGTATTTTAATGGTAATTTGAATAAATTATTGACTTCAAATCTTTCGGGGTTGTGGATTAACCCCGAAACTCACATATGGGCAGTTTTCCACCCATTGACAGTGTTCCCAAAGACTAGCAACCCGGAAGTTGATGTCGTTTTGATTCGGCTGTTGCTGTTAGGTTGGCATGTCCTACCCCCTTTGGTCTATTGACATCAACGTAAAGGGGGGCCACCACTAAATAGTTCCGGCAAAAATAGCGTAATACTAAGTACTTCTTTTTCAGCTGTTTAAAACAATACCCCCCCCCCTCCCAACATGTTTAGGTATATCTTGTCAACTATTTGCAATTAGAAAGTAAAATTGTGTCAATTGAAAGCTTTGAATTTCTGCCTTGATATAATTATAGGAAAAGCGGCAGATTTTGTTTTTTTTTACAACCAAAATCGTAGGGACTACATGCCTTTCAGGGTGAGTATCGTAGAGTGTGCTTCTAATTGAGATTTTGGCCCGAAATTATCCTCCAGAAGCATATGGTCAAGGAGCATAATTATACTCGAAGACCGAAATCCTTTGATGAGCGCGTACTTCCTGGTTGGAAAAGGGGCCGATCTAATCAGCGCCTATGGCGTGTGGTCGGACTGGTGACCCAGCACAGCAGATCACTTTTGGTGGCCAATCAGAGGCAGTGGGCAGAACCATGAGTACGCACCCGTCAAGGGTTTCTGTCCCCAGACTATAATTGTTCCTGGAGCATAATAATGTGGAAAAATATCCGGGCAAATATGCTCCTGGAGCATATTGTAATGTACAGTGCTCCAGTATCCAATGGCAAATGTGGTCCTGTAGCGTGGAGAACTGTTTTGTCAATACTGCATGGCTCCCGAGCATGCATGTGATTCAAATTTGGCTAGAATATTTCTCCAGATTATGTATGTTCCATGACCCTATCGTCCTGTACCTTATGCTCCTAGAGCATAATTTCGGGTCAAATTCTCAGACTGGCAAACAGGTTGTACTGGCCAAACATTGTTGTCAATGAATTGCTAGCTGGCACAAGCTGCCGATCTAACTTGAAAGTCGGTCATGAAGTTGAATATTTGAAAGGTAAACTAATAGTCAGTAAAGATAGCTCGGGTCATGCAAGTACTAACACACCCGTCCAATTGCAATTTGGATGAAAATCGCATGGACTTTGAAGGCTGAAGCACACTAAGGCAAGAGTAATTCTGGAATCTTATCCTTGGTTTATTCCGTCAAGTGCTGTCAGAATTCGTAGGGAGTGTCATAGGCAATCTTTTCCGATTTAAAAAGGGATTGCATGTTGAAGGAGTAGTTTGTCGTTCCTCATGATTTTGGCAATATTTTGTTTTGCCTGCCGTGACGTCCGGTTACCAGCATACCCGTTATGCTTTATTCCGTTATTGAGTTAGGGGTCAAATGACGTCATGGGTGGCCAAAAATAGACATTCTCGTGATGTTTGGTCCTTAGCACGCTCAGTAAGCCTAATAGTCGTAAGATTCACTATATGTAAAATAGATCTATAGCTTAAAAAATTCAATTTATCACTATCACCCAAAGACACCCTATTCTTTTGAAAAAAAGAACATTTTTACTGAGAAGACCTCTACTTTCCATGACTTTATGTTAGAAGATGTGTAATTTGAAGTTCAACAAGACCCATTTGTGTGCAACTTTTTACAAATTGCGTGCCCAAATCTCTAAGGTTTTGTTGGAAGTTTGGAAAGAATTTAGTATTGGCCACCACCCTATGATTCGGCATCCCAACAGAATAAACTGCATGTTGAAGGATGTGGCGGCAGAATACTGAATTCATGCCGTGAAAGTAATTATATTAATAATTATAGTCCGGCGTACTCACAGTCCGGCTACGACGGTAAGGAATAAGGCACTCAATTTAGTTGGCTCTTCACCAACATAGGTTTCACGCTTTATTCCTTTATCATCGATGGTGCCCGGACTATTGCTTCCCGCTGACTATAGTTGCTCCACCTCTCACCCAAAGACCCTATTGTTGCACCTTCTCTGTCATCAATTACCACATGGTTTGAAAGCGTAAGCCTTATACACCCATACGTCCATTTCATACGCCTAGTGTTGTCGTCCCCCGTGAAAATTTGGCCCGTTCCTACAGCTCCTAACCTCAAATTTGGCCCAAAATTAATTTCCCGAGTCCATATACTTCCGCAAACCCTTCTTTTTGCTACTTCAATTCACAAGGCTCCCAAGTCTGGCGCTTCACACCGCACACCCCTTCCCCAGAAAAAAACCAAAGTTTAGTGACCCCCCCCCCCCCAGGTGTGTGGCCGACAAGTACTCAGTGCTGCTTTCAACCTGCTGAATGTATGAACTTTTTTGAATATCAATAATTCAGTATTTTTTTATTGCCAAATTAACTTGTCTTCTAAGTTATGCTAGCAAGGTGATTTCAAATGTCCTATCCATCAAATAGCACATTTCTATCAGCCTTCAGCGCTTTTCATTTAAATTTTTGCAGCTTGTATATTATGTCTCAACTCCATGTCACAGTTCAAAAGCTTCAACTCACTACTGTAATTAACTCTGCTGTCAGGTATTATTCTCTATAATACCCAGAATGCAAAAGGTCAGTTCATGTTATCATACCGGTACACAAGGATGTCGTTGTAACGTGGCCCCTGGAATGATGCTATATGTAGGCTGTTATGCACACAATAGCAATCAAGTTAGGCCGATAGAACAAACCTTGTATTCGTATGGAGTGGGACCTCGGACATGGTTTTTGCATTACAGTTCACATACATGATTGTGGATAGAGGAACATAATTGACAAATTTCAAAATTGCTTTTCGTCTTTAGTATTATTGCTTTCCATCTTTTGTTATCAACACTGTCACTTCCTTAAACTCAACACAATTCCCGGCAGAGAGCAAATCCTCATACATTCACTTATGGCTACAACCAGGGAAGGGGGGTAGAGGGCGTCCCTAATGAATCATGTGCAAACATATCAACATACCATTGGGTATAGACTTGTGGCATATTTAAAAAAAATTTCAACCACATCCTAACCACACAATATCACATCTGCTTTGTTTTAAACTCATAATTCAATACTTTACTTCAATCTGGTATCAGAAAATGGACAAATTAAGTCATTTTTTTAAAAATTCCATGTTTCTTATCAGCTTATTGGACAATACGAAAGTTGTTTATCGCATTCCTAATTTGATCTTTAAGTGTGTTAAAATGCATGTTTTTAGCTATGTTTACCAATGGAACATTCATGTTGATATTTGTTCAGCACCTTTTCTTGTACAGAGGGGGAATTGGGTGGTTGGACTTATAGATTCATAATGGTGATTCTGGGCGCAAAACGTACAGTGCCGTATTTGTAGTTAATAGCAACCTCAATTTGGGAAATGGGTCCTGCAGGTTACTTGATTTCGGGATCTTATCTTAAAAATATTGACTCTATCTTTAAGAACTTTTCAGGGATAATAGCTAACATTCCCATCTTAACTTTCAAACAAAGAATAAGTAGTCAGCGTGCTTTTGTTCAAAACTTATGGCGCCTGCCACCAAGTGGTGCGTTTGTTGGGGACACACGGTATACCTGAGACAGTACATCTTTAAACTTTTTGATCATCTCCTGCCGATCCCAGCACCAACTAGACCTGGGGACAGATCGATTTACAATACGCGTATGGGGAATGGATGGTGATCCCCTTAATGACCCCTTGAATGACTTGACCTTTGACCCTGTAACTTCACCATATGTACAATGTCATTAATTATTTTTACGTGTTAACAACTTTACAAGGATCAATACTATTGAGTTTCAATCTAAATCCACGCATGTCAGGGATTTCACCTTTGCACCTCTATAACGTGACCCCTGGGTCACGAATATGTCAACTGAATTTTTCTGTATTTACGATATCCCGAGGATTATTCCTGTCAATTTCAGTTCAATCGGAGCTTGTTTGTAAATTTTGACATTTGACCTTGAACTTTGACCTTTGGGTCCGAGACTATCATAGACACCTTTTCTACGTATAATGTGTACATCACTGTAGTAATAACGGGCTTTATCTGTCGCCCTTTAGGCTAAGATAAATCAATTGGTCTTATTTTTTAACATTTTTTTGCAAAATTGCCTTTTGACCCCCTAATGACCTTTGATCCGGTATAAAAAAAAACCGCGTGTACACAACAAAAAATGCATTGTTTCCAATGCAATAAAAAAATTCTACTATGTTTAGTTAATGGAGAAAAAATTCTTGAAATTATTACCTTAAACCGGAACGACCTTAAATGACCTTTGACCTGCCAAATAAAAAATACTTTGCATACACCAGGTAACATGAAAGCATAGCTGCAAGTTAATGTCACTGTACATGTTTGGGTTTTGAGATAAAAATGTTTTGAAATATTTTGGAATATTTTTGGTTTTTGACCGAAGTTCCCCCTTAATGACCTTTGACCCCTTCCGAGCACAACGTTTGTGAAGGGTCTTAAGTTGCTCCGTATGTATGAGTCATGTGCCGTGCTGTTGCATAAGCAGATAGCTATTTTTGAAGATTTTTTAAAGATTTTCACATTAAGACCGGAAGTGGCCCCTTAATGACCCCAGATTGACCTCTCGACCCATAACTTTTGTGGAAGGGTCCTAAGCTGCTTCACATGCATGGTCACGTTACCATGCAATGTAAACTTTAGGATGAGATACAGTTTTCACGAAAATCACACTTTTGACCCTGTGACCCTAGATGACCCGAAAGGTAAAGTCAATGTCATAAATGGGATTGCTCCGCGGTCATATGGTGCAAGCTGGTTAGACTACGTCAACCATGACAAACCAGAATCATTGAATTTTTGCCAGAAGAAGAAAAGAACAGCCATGCGGAGACATGGCGAACAAGACGGCCTGGAATAACATCTGATTGACCTTTGACCCCATGCCTAATACCTTGATCAATGAGTCACAGATGTCTTTAAATGTATTTTTTGTGTGTTAAC
>JAMKCH010046437.1:0-11538 GCA_023653785.1 Ophioderma brevispina
ATAAAATAAGCTTTCATTTTGGTGATTTTCTGACCCTTAAATTGTTCAAATCTTGTATCGGCCGAACCTGTGCCCAAACGTGCCCGTCTCGTCAATTTTAAAACCTCGAAACCCCCAAATTGTAATATGTTGAATTTCCTTACCGTTGTGCTGTTTGATAGCCGACACGAAACTGGCATAAGCGTACACATTCCACTATCTTACCATGTCAACTGGCATGACGCATGTCCAATCTGATTCCAATGTCAGGTTCACTGGAAATACGAGTGTTATCATTTATCATTAAATTATAAATTAATATCGTCTTCCGAAGGGGGGGGGGGGGGGTTTTTACCGCCCCTCTATTTTTGCGCCCTATAAACCCTCCTTTTCAGGTGGTCATAGTTAATTTAATTGCCGAATTGACTTTTTATCTCCTTTCCTGCCCCCAAAAAAAAACAAAAAACAAAAAACAAAACAAACGGGTATACGAAGTTAACGGTGATCCCCTATGGATACGGTGTGTCAACCCCCTCTTTTCGGGGGGAAATACCAACACGCCCAGTACGACACAGGAATATCACAGACCATTGATTTTAGTAGCAATAGACCTACCTCTTTCCTTTGATACAATGAGTACCAACATACTACCATTATGTCATAATGACGTCCTACATTTCGCATGTCATGAACATCAATTTCCCTAGACACACAGTGGAGTACGGGGGATTGTAGTTTAGCAGTATCCGATTTTCATGCGGGGTTTTGGATCTACAGGGTGAGTCAAAAAGATTTACACTCAATTTTCATAAAAATATTAAAAATATCTAACAGGTTTAGAAATTGCTTCTTCTACATGAAACATAGCTCAATTATAAGCCACTTTCATTGGTAAAAAATTAAAGTTTACCTTTTCGCATATTGCATATATGGTAAATTTACGGAAAGCCGCCAAAAACCATATTGACCACGGTTGTACAATTCTTCACTCCCACAGCAGCAAAAGCTATTGAGTTACCTGTATGTAAATGATTCATAACTTTGATTTTGTTGTAAGTAACCATCCTAATCCTTAACAACTGTTGGTTGATAATATTCTTAACAATAGTCATGATAGTTAGGTAACGTGGAAGGGAAGGGGTCGCATTGTCCCCTCCCGATCCCATTGGCCTGACCAGGAAAATTTTGCTTCAGCTAGCGGTAAGCAGGAAAGTGGGAAAAGGACAAGCGAAGGGAGTAGATAACGAGAGGAAGGGAGAGGAAAGGATGAGATACAAAGGTAAAGCCGATGGGCGTTAATGTGGTATGTTCAAATATCGATTCCTCAAATTATCCCCCCCCCCCACGGGGGGATTATGAAGGCGTCGGTGGAAAATGTGGGTTCAACGGTTGTATTGCATGATTGTTTACTAATTCTGCATTCATTTTCCTCTCGCAAAAGAATTGAACTATTTCGAACATTTATTGAAGTAATGCTTCAAAATTGGGGTGTAAGAATGCCCCTATTTGTTATTGATTTTTCATAATAATGAAATTGTTTTCCTTTTTCTTGATGAAGGTTATACCAAGGTAATCAAAGAAAGCAAAGAATGTCATGATGTACTGTGTATACTCCTCCAAAGCTCTTTGGCCACATTCACAGCAGTGATTCCGTGGACAGAGTGACAAATGGGTACCTACCTTTAAAATTTAGCATAACTTTGTAATGCAAAGTTCAAATTATCAAAATTCAAAATTCTCTAGTTAGTGAAAAGCTAGTTTTATATGTGGTCGCGTATCTTTGGTAGATTTTGTTCAACTGCTTAGAAAAAAATTCAAAAACAAATCGAGTGTAAATCTTTTGACTCACCCTGTACTTAATGGAAAATGTGTTAGATGTTCATACAACTGGTCCCAATAAAACTATAATACCGTCAAACTAAAAATTATAAAAAATATAAACTGTCCATTTTTGCCAGGTATTTTGACTTTATTTTTTAGACAAATCCAGCTAAATCATCGCTTTTATTCCAACCATTTGAAGGACTCTAAGCGGAGATATTGTCAGTTTTGAACACAAAGATAAAGAATACCACCATTGGGCCAGTTTCACCTGAAGGTTCAAGAAACTAAAGGTATAAGACGTGTAGCTCAGTTGTGGGATTAAACCGTTTTTCAAACAAAAGAATATTGCACAGATCATATTACAAATTTATTATCATGCATTGAACTATCAATTATATTACTTTTTCAGTTGAAGCACACCAGATATTATAATGTGTGGGTGAAATGAGGAACTTATCTCAGGGGACAATCATCATGAAATTCATGGAATTTGGGGAATTGGACTGCGGAAACTAATGTAACAGTCTACAGTCTGTTGGAGAGACAAAGTGGTGGACAGCGCTCTAATTTTGAGGGAGAAATTAATTTACCCTTCCCCTATCCCCCACTGCCTCCAAGATGTCCAGGAAGGATATGATGAAGAAACACTGTTCAACAAAGAGCAATTAAAGGATGGTAATGTTGGTGTTCAAAGGTCTCATGATTACTTTCACAAGGATGCTTTTATGGTTCTACCTTCTGCTGAAACCTGAGTAAAGCTGAGACAACATGACTGTATGGAATTGAATTTCCCAATTCTACAGTATTTATTAGCAATTGCGACCATTATAAAGTGAATTATGTTATATCACAAGAAGGAGCACTTTAAACCTACTTTTATTTTTATTTTCATAAAGAATGTCTGAAGGTGATTTTCAATTGCAACTTTGTTTATATCAGGATAGCCGACACTGGCCAACAGGTTTTTCAACTGTCTCAATAATTGCACTCATAACTACTGAACCAGCCCCCGAATTACCCCAACTAACAACTCATGAAAAGCTGGAACACGTTTCTAAAAAAGAATCATTTAAAATTCAGTTGAGATGAACTTTAATTTTTTGGCCAAAAAAATTAATCTTTGATTGTATAGTTTTTTTTTGGACAGTCTGTTATTTTTTTGAGCGAGTAAATTTGCAAAGTATCATTTTCTCCCTATATGCAGTATTTTCATACTTTCCTTACCTTTAATATGTCATAGTGACGTCATAATTGGTGTTCTACACATTTTGATACCACGTAAAGAAGAAATCCAGACCTTGTTTTTTGAGGGGTGAACCCCGGGGGCGGAGGACCTCTAATACCCAAAATAATTGATTTTGTCATTTTTTGGCATAACCCCCGTGGGCGCGGCCCCGAAGCTTAATTCCCTCCAAGACACGCCACTTGTGGTACCCCTTCTGGGGTTTGTTACAAACAATGCGCATGTAGACATGCTTACTAAGAAAATAGTTTTAAAGATGGAATGGCATCTATGTTGGGACGTTATTCCCATTATTTTCTGACATAATTCTCTGATCTTTCAATTTCCTCATTGGCACCATGCAATTTGCATCCATCAATTTAAAGGCGGGCGGAATCTTCCGAGTATGCCCCGCGCGACTTTCAGAAGAGCGATGGCCAGTCAATCCTTCTGCTGAGGGTGCAGTCCGCATTACTTTAAGCCGGTAAATGGGAGCATGGTGAGATTTAATAACGAATGGCGGCAACGTGATAGGGTCTTTGAAACTAGTGTGTTGTGGGTCCTCTTATCTACTAGTTCCCTGGATAGCCATTGGATCCCATTGCCCAAAGGATCCATTTTGAATCTCTTCTTTAACCCATTTAGTTTTTCATCCGGCCAGTCCCGGCCTATTATCCTCTTATGTGCAGGTTCGCCCAGACTCCCTTATAATCCTATTCGCTGTAGCACTGGTGCCATTTTAATTTCCTCATTCCAGGAAGAATATGCAGGCGACGGCATTTCCGATCGGGTTTTTTTTGTGGCTTTGGAATGCCTTAATACCCTTTGAGATCCTTAACCAGAAATCCTATACCACTTTCAGCTAGACCCAACCTGAAATCTCACTCTTCCCTATTTTTATAATTTTTCATTTTCCCTTCTTCCTTCGATATAGCATTGCCTACTTTCTAAAATCGCTTTATAAATCTCGTGATTTTATGAAATGTCATGTAATACCGGTGTCATAAAATACAGTGTCTGTTGTGACTGAATGCCTACCACAACCTGTTCTATTGTTCTCCATTTAGTGCCGATGCACATTTTGGTTCAGCACTGTACCCAAATGGCCTCGTCTACAAGGTCAGGTTTATTCCGTACATGTTGCTATGGTAGCCTTGACACTCTCGTGGAGGACACTCAGTTTCTTTACACCGGGGCTGTCCGGAAACATGAACGTAAGCCTATATACCTTAAATTACAAAATCCCAAATCGAGCAAGTCGTGTCCTGTCCCCCCGATTCAAATGTTAACCTGATTGGACGCTTCTTGTTTGTCATTGTTACCGTATAAAGTTGGTCCCCGTCTTGCTCGTGTATGTTTCTACAAACACTGGACACTTCGTATAAAGCTGTAGTATGGTATGTATATGACACAAATTTATCATTGAAAAAAATAGTAACATCGCAAAGTGCAAGGTTAACCCCTCCCCTTCAATTTCTGTTCGACACACACCGCTTCATCCATGCAGCAAACCATCGATCAGCAGCCAGCAGACGATGTTTCCGTTTGGCATTACTTTGATTTATAGCGTATTTCGTAATTTTGTCTTTTTATTCACAACTGTAGAAACGCTTAATCCCCCGCTTAATTCTGTTCTAATTTTACAACTGAGGCCTCCAAAAACCACCACTCAGATTAGAATATCCTTCCTCATAAGATCAAGAAAGATCTCTCTGTGAGGTAAGATTATTAAAAACATTATCATACCAAACGAATCCCGGTCGGATCCTCTAAAAACGTGACTTGGGATTGATCTCTTGGAATAGTGTGATTGTGTCGTGTGCATGTGACTGTGTGTGTGATTGTGATGTATTCAACTATTCCATGCGTGGGTGTGTTAAGGTTTGTGCGTGTGGTGTTTCCCATAAGTTGACACCCTTTTCTGACATACTTTTCTGACAAGACCCCCCTTGATTCAGAAACCCTTAACGAACTGAACCACATAACCCATGTGGTTTCATTCCGTTAGGTCAGTTAAGGGTTTCCGAATTCATATGGTGTACCAAAGTATGTCAGTAAGAAGGTTGTCACCTTATGGAAACACCCGTGTGCGGTGCTTGTGCGCCGTGAAGTGTGTCTTTGTTGTTTTAGAGTGTAGATTGTAATATTTTCTTAAAGAGGCACTAGCCGAACCACAGCTCGACCCCACTTCATCAAGAATCTTGACATTTTGATCAATACCAACAGAAACCTTGTATTTTTCTCATCTCATTATGCAAATAATATACTGACTCTTTTCCCATTTTGAATGCTACAAGGTAAAATATGAAGAAAGAAGTTCAATCCGGGATGGGCACTGATTTTTCAATGACTGTCATTTATTTATAAGGGTTGTGAAGAAGTTTTAAAAACAGTTCAAGGTAAAATGTTTTTTACGGTAGATGGAAAATAGGTGGTACTTCACTCTAGGGATACTGTGATACACCCAAATTACGATGGCATTATAATGCTTGGTTAGATTAAACTTTAAAATTTGGAAAAAATGATGAGAACAGAGAAAATACAGAGTTTACAAATAATTGTACTTAAGAAAACAAGATATGAACCTGATATGTTTTTCTCAACTGCAACCCGTTGATTTTTTTCGTAATTTGCGCACCTTTTCTCACTTTTTAATGCTGAATGAAAATGAAGGAATTTGATGAAGACATGAGGTAGATATGCAAATATTCAGGCTAAACCCTTTGCTTCACAAAGAGTGAAAATTGCAGATATTAAGTTTCGTCGGGTGAATTCCGATGATAAGGCTAATGAAAGTTGATTCCGGACCCCCCAACCCCCCCCACCCACCCCCCCCCCCCACCCCCCCCCCAACCCCCACCCCCCCTTCCAGTTCCCGACTCCGGTCCAGAAGAAATGCCGATCAAATAATTTATTTATTTTCCAAATATATTCATTATTTCATATTTTCCAACTGTTTAAGACAAAAATGATTGTTTTAACGTGATCTTCCTCACGAATGATATCATTCTAAGCACTGTTTACGATGAAGGGGGGGGGGGGGGATAGAAGAATCGGAAACGTCCATTTACTAAGATCAATAACCAATTTACGTTGGTTCCCGCTCCTTACCTACTTCCGTGTGTGTTTTCTATTAAACCACCAATTGACTAGGTAGTCTTTGCAAAATGCTGCGTGAACGATATTTAAATGGACATATACCACACGCGCTTGACTCGAGACTAGGTTTAGTCTCTCCGACAGGCTGCATATCAACCACGTCAATTGACGAAGTTTACAATTACAGCCTGTAGTAAAGGCCTAGACAGGTTTGAAATGGGAATTTCTCTACCGGGCACTGGGTAACGCAACTATATTAGCACGTTTCAAAATAAATGCTATAGGAAATTTACTGTCATTTTTTCGAAGGTTGTCATAAATATATATGAAAAATAAATTTACATTTAGATAAATACATGATATTTGCGAAATTCTGGTGTCATTTTTGTTTTAGCACGTGTACCCTGCTCTATGATTACCTAAATCAAGCTCCACCATGTGTACGTTCTAACCTGTCGTTTCGTTCATCGTTGTTGTCCATGTTTTTTTTTTCGTCCGGTTTTTTTTTTTTAAACTTTATTTACGGGTTTGTTTATTTACGGAGTCATTTGGTGCAATGAAACATAGAGGAGGAAGGGAAACAACATTTCTAAAGAAGTGCTTTATCAAGCACTTCTATGTGTACCAAGTTATTTAAAATGAAGCCTGGTCATAAGTTTGTGTTTCGTGCCTCAAAACAAAAGCATACTGCAGTAACTTGGCCACAATAATGAAAATCTGAATATAATGAATAATGCCATGAAACATTCCCACTTCGTCATGAAAAAAAAGTGAACCCGGAAATGGGAATCAACTTCATTAGCCTAATAGTGCATGGAAGTCTATGCTTTTCTTGCGTATGAGGCGGCCAATTTGGTGGAGCCAGCTCATGTTGACTGGTTGGGGGTTGAGGTCTAGATCCACCGGTGGACAAGAAAGGATATGGAACTCATTGAGAATGTGATCTGCAGTCTGTGATGGAGAGCCACTTGCAGGATCAGTTTGGCAACACTGCAAGCAAATGGCAAACCAACTGTTCATAGTATATAGTATGTACAAACAATGTTGTAACGACCTGGTTGCACCATCTCTGCACAACTATAATCGTAACAGTGTCAATATGATATTTACTGCCTTTCCGTCATCCTTGCCAAATGACTTAATTTTTTTAAGTAGCATAACAGAACCAGTGCCATTGTCCCAACAAATTTCCAAACAGCAGTATCCAATGACACTCCCTTAAAAAACCTTGCACTGAATGACATCCCCTTTTCACGCTTTGATACCCAATGACCCCCAGGTCAAGAAATCAAGTATCGGAGATAGCTTTTGTATTCCAAGATTAAAGAAAAACACCCGAAATAAATAACGGCCATAGTGATTTTTTCGGATAGTTTCCTAATGTTGTGTAAGGAACAAACATATCAAAAGTCCCCAGGAGAGTCCCTTGTGCTTATTGAGTAATAAGGGGGTAAGGTGGTAAAGTGGTACAGGGGTCAAATTTTATAATGGTCAATTGTCTTCAAATGTTATACAAAAAATATAAAATTTGCCAAATTTTAAAGAGCTTAAATTCCTGGAGTAGGTTACCTTTATTACCTATAGGGAAATAACGTTCCAGTCATAATGGGGTTAAGCTTCAGAATAATCCGATTCTTTTCAAAAGTTTGTATCGAATTGTTCGTCTCGTTGTGTATAACTGAATAGGTGAAGTAAATTTCTGCCAGAGTTATAGGATCAATATGACTGTTTTACCGAGTCTCTGTTCGGGGTGGTCAAAAGCCATTTCCCGATAAGGTTCAATATTAGAAGATGTAAGATTTGATAGATGAATAAGCATTTTTGCCATAATATGACCGTACAAACATTACGAGTAATCTGGATTAATATTAGTAAATCGGATGTTTTTGAATTTTACCCCACGATGACCGTGAAAGATTGAAAGAATTTTAGTCCTATTTCCTAAAGGTCAAAAATAAAGGAAAACCATACATGTTTTAATCAGTGTGACAAAAAGACTGACAATAGTCCATGCTTTAGCTCATAGAATCATTTTAAATTTTTCACCCCGGTATAAAACTTAACCCGTCTTACCAAAAGGCACAAGGGGGAATCTTGGAGACTTTGTATGTTGCTTCTCAAACATTAGCAAACCTATCTGACAAAACGCATGGCTTATTTATTTTCACATTCTCTCTGTACACAGACCTAAAGTTCCTGGGCTATTGAATCCCTTTCACTTTTCCACGTGAGTTGCCCCCGGGTTTCGCGAAAAAAGGTTGGTCTATTGTTGGTACTGAACTCTCAAAGTATATAAAACCTATGCGATTATGGTGTATAATGGGGATTGAAGTGAGATGTTACAATTGGCATGCACAATATATATTTGAGGGGTTTGTCTAGCACCTTATAAAGAACCTGTTGCTTGTGTCGAAATTATACGTTTTCACTACATAGGGAACAGTATGTCAGCGGGAAGCCGACAAAGTTAATTGTTATTTAAAAAAAATAATCTGGTATCAAAATGTCAATTTTGATTTCATTGATCAAAAATTGACCCAATTATTTTGGTGAACTCCTCGAAGACTAAGCTCTTTGTAAATTGTAAAAATGGTTCCTGGGTCCGAAAAAACCTAATTTCTTGCTCATAATGAGAAAAACCATAGTTCAATCACAAATCCAGAATATCGGCAAACAAAGGGAGTGTCAATGGTGATTTAAAAAAATTGACACCAGAGGTCAGAAAAAATTAAAAATATTTAACATTTAGAATTTTATTAAAAAACATAGGACGTTATATCCAATGTCATGGACCAAAAAGTCAAAGTGTACCTTTTCACATATTGTGGATATGATAAATTAATGGAAAGCCGCCAAAACATTTGACCACGATTGTATATCCTCACCGTCAACAGCGCAAGGGCCATTGACAGTTACTATGATCTAAAGCTTAATAACCTTGTTTGCTCTTAAAGTAACCATTACCTACTCCATACAATTTTGTGACAAAAATTTCTTTTAAAAAATACCAATGCCAGTAGCGTAACAGGGGGAAGGGGGAACATCCCCCTACCAATGGGTATAGGTCTGACCAGGAAAAATCAGATTAAGCTACGGGCCACCATGACGGCTTGAAGATGAAAAGCAGAAGGGATTAAAATATTGAGTGACCCAAGCGGCTCATACACCTTGCCCATAGGATTTGACTGCACCGATATTATATGTGAAATCATCGTTGCACCTTTAAGGCGGTTTGGAAGTCATGATAAATATTAACTTACGGCGGTCGGTAAGTACGTAATCCTGTATCTAAATGAAAAAAAACAAGTTGGGCGTAAATTGGAAGTGTTTAAAAATTATCAAGACTGAAAATATCGAAAAGGCATTGCGGGAAAAAGCTTTGATGCCCGTAGCATTGCGTGTTAACTTTTTCGTGTCTGCTAGTACCGAAGTACCCGACAGAAAACGTTCAATTTTCTCGCAAGGTTCTAGAGGTTCAGACCCAGTACGGAAAAATATTCAAACAAAACATAGTAAAGGACCCTCTGATGCAAAAATATTCATAGAACCCCTTCGTTTTCCGGAGATATTTGAGATTTAGTAGTGTCATTTGCATGATTCGCTTATGAAGGGCTGATGGCGTAAGGTAATCTCTCGCGCAGTACTAATTTAGATTAAATCGTTCGCAGTCTGTGACACAGACTACACACTTCCGGACCGCCGTAAACCAACAGTACATGGGTATATTAATTGCCTGAACCACTGTCCCCCTACCAAGTTTAGTCAAATTGGACTTAGAATTGGCTAAGTTCACCTTTTAGGAATGAGCTCGAGCAAGTATAGGCAAATACGATCGTGCGGGCAGTGGATATTTACTGCATAACTACCAACTTGAAAATAAAAAGAAAAAAAGGGGTTTCAGGTACATGATAGTAAAACCAGGGTTATAGCTGACCAATTTATTTATTTTAAAGGACAGGGGGAGTCAAAAAAGATTTACACTCCTTGTTTTGGTTCTTTGCTGTAGCAGTGAAAAATTACCAAAATGTTATGATTATGGTAAGTTAGGGAGTGTACGTGCAACCATCAAGTGGCCAAGTCCGTCTTGTTATGCGGACCGAAAACAGCCTATGGGCAATTCTGTAGTTGAGGACATTTACAGAAGACTTAAAGACCCAAAAACTTAAAATTATGAGGATTTTCGTTTTGTGAACGATTGTATCTGAAGTTTGCGTCCAATAGAAGTATAAAACCTGAGAAATGTAATTCCAATTACATTGGACCCAAGACACCGAACACCGCTTTGCTGGCATATTAGCCAGTTTATTTAGGTAATTAAATTTTCAATGTTCCAACGGTCAGGTATTCGTTGCAGGTTAAACAGGAAATATTGTTTTTAATTGGTCCATCCACAATGAGGAAATTCTTTCTAAATAATGAGCACAGATTTATGAAGTTCAAATATTAAAGGAAATTCCGATCTAATTTCAAAGGTTTAATACAACAAGAGAAAAAGGTTGGTCAACTGCATGGCGTTTTGGGGCGTGTGCGTCTGCAATAGCATTTCTTATCTTTGTTTATATCTAACAAAAACCCTAATTTTCGGTGAAATTTAATTTTGGTATGAAACTTCAGAGATTGCATTGATTGACTATGAAGCGTAGATTGGGTTGGGTGAGTAATACAGGACTGCACATTGTGACAATTTGAGATGGCAGGGCCCTGGGGAGCATTGATTAGACGGGAGGTGTATCTATATCATAGTCATATAAATGGATAAAGCAAAGAAATAAATACGTATATATATATATATATATAGATATATATATATTATATATATATATATATATATATATATATATATTATATATATAAGTATATGATATATATATAGTTTCCCCCCGTATAGTATATATATACCCGTATGTATATATTATATATAGACTATTAGATAATATATTATATATATAATACGTGGTCCTTGACATATTGTGTTTGTGTAAAACATGTGTAATTCTAACAGAAAAGGAGTATAATAAGGACATAAGGTTTGTCTGTAGCACGTTCACCGTGCGATCAAATATCAATTAAATAATTCACACTTTTTACTAATCATCATTGAGTCTTCGTCTTTCAAAATTGTTGATGTTTACTGATGTAGTTTGACGCTAAAAATGAAAGCCACAACTATAAGAGTGATTACCATACTCCTCGCCAAAAACAAACCCCACACTCAGCATGCGTGACGGTAATATTAAAAAGTTCTACTTAAAGGGGATGGCCGATTTAAGTATAGAAAGTTTTAATCTTGATAGAATGGTCTTTACCCACAAACCCTAAAATGTAAAGTTCGAGGCGATATTTCAACCCGTTTTGATGTGAGAGCTAAAAACGTGGTTGTAATCCCCATAGAGTACTGTGTTAAAATAATATTT
>JAMKCH010046438.1:0-11956 GCA_023653785.1 Ophioderma brevispina
GAACCAACCTGTTGTCGTAGGTGCAACCATGGGATCCTCATGTTGTTGAGAGATCAAAGGTCTGTTGCCAGGTCAAAGGTTATGTGAGGTCACGTGTAAGCTAGGATGGGCGGCTCACAGCTTATCTTCTTTGATAGATTGATGCGTGAAATCCAGAACAGTCACGAAATTCTATTCTTTCATTTTGCATGGGGGAGAACCCCATCATAATTGGACATGGACTTTGAGATTTGTTAGTGTTGCTCAGAACAATGAAATTAAACAATGAAATTGATTATAATTGGCTACATATCAAAGTAATGACAATGATCTCATTTTGTATGGTATCTCACTTTATGATATGGATTATAGGGTACTGTAATCGTTTGCATTTTGCCAACGATTGATTTTCTAAACTTCGTTTTGGGCTTTTCAATTCCAAAATTTGATGATGCGAATCAATTCTCTTTAATCCCCCTGGCTTGAAAAGCATAGGGGATTTGCAAGAGCGCGCTATCCGTATGTATGTTGTGTGTGTTTGGTTAGGTTTTTTCGTCTTTTCAGGGGTCTTCAAGAAAAGGAAGTCCGATTTAAAAAGACTTGGGGGGGTGTTAGGTGTGGTAGGGGTCTTCATATGTGGATGATGACCACGGTCAAAGGTCATCTGTAGTCCTGTTGTATGGGAGAGAGAGTGGTAAGTGGATCACATTTTTACATTTTGTTTCATTTTCCCCTGGCTCAGAGAAATATAGTAGGAGGCATGCATTGTTACAAATGAAACATGTGTATGTTAACTTGATTAAGGTTATCACAAATTTTTGACCAATATTTGTGATTATCCTTCAGTGAGGTGCCAAAAATATTTTGTAAACTGGCTAAACATTACCTAGGTGGGTTAAGTTGAGCCAGTTCATGGGGAAGTTGAGCCATCCATATAAATGCAACAATATATATGGCATAGCCTTGGAATCCAATTTGCCTTTTCTATTATTTTTTTTTGATATAGTTAAAGTTTAGTTTAAAAGTGAAATAAATATTTTTTAAAAGGAAAACTTCCCCCTTCAAACTAAACTTGGGTACAGTTACAATCAGTTTATATAAGTTATGTTCACATCATCACACCCTCGATAGCTTTCATCCTTGTAGGGGGGATTTGACTAAAATCATTTTTTTTGAGCAGTAAGTTTCGAAAAAAAGTCCAAAAATGAACTTTTTAGTGCAACTCTCTAATTGTATGTGCAAGTGATTCATCTTACACTTGAGAAACCTGTGTTATGCAATGTACTAATAAATGGTAGTGTAAAGTGAAATAAGCTCTTTGTCTTCTTTCTAGAGGGGGTGGCTCATATTACCTTGTGGCTCAACTTAACCCCTCTCTCCCCCATGTATGTGTGTTCCAGTTTGGTTAGGTTTTCGTTTTTCAGTTCTTCGAAAAGTTGAGGTCCGATTTAAACCATTGACTTGGGGTTAAGGTGCAATAGGGGTTCATATGTGGATGATGGCAAAGGTCATTGACCAAGGTCAAAGGTCATCTGAGGTCATGTTCAAGACTGCCATCTTGCCAGGGGGATGACACAAGTTAACTCGCAGTATTTTTAAAAAGATCTTTGAAGCTTGATTTAATTCTTTAAAATATATTGAGATGAAGGTGGGATTTTGACCATTCTAAAAAAAAACCAGTCAAATAGTTCATTTATTCAATCAGTCAGTTTATCAGAAAAAATACATTGCAGTCCATGGACCGCGAGTGTCATCTGTTGTTGCAGTTTGTGAAAGGGGCTAAAGGTCACATGAGGTCACCAACATGTCACCCCATCCTCCTTTCCACCAAGTTACATCATCGTAGCCCTTGCGGAATTCATACAGTATGCGATATATTAAGGGTTAACATTTTGACCACAGAGACAAACACAGATACACACACACACACACACACCCTGACATACGACCATCTTAAAATTAAAATCACTTTTTTGCAGGAACTTTGTTTTCAAAACTCAAATCATAAAAAGACAACTCTGGTATCAGACTTATCGGAAACTGTACTTAATTTTGTGATTATTTGTAATAATTTTGTGATTTGGCATTTGCCGAAGCATATTACATACCTCTCATGCCTTATCTTCCATTCAGAATTATGCATGTCTTGAGGCCAGACCCATCACAGAGCTAGCCAGATGTCACAAAGCCAGTGATTGCCATCAAGCCAGGAAGACTGCATGTCTACATCCCTCCCTAGACAACTCCAGTAGACTCATAAGGGTGCTCCACAACACAGGCCCACCGATGCTCTATGTAGGGGATCCATACCTATTTGGCTATTCAGGTAGGCTACATGTACTTGATACTTGATACACAATTGATATGTAATGAACAATCCATCAGGTGATCCAAGGTGGCACTATTTCACAATGGACAGACCTTAAATTGCAATTGGGATCCCGATTCTTATTACAAAATCGCTTTATTACAAATATGCACTTTTGAGCATAACCGTTTGTAGGTATAGTTTACTAGACAATTACCAACACAACTGTGCACAAATCTCATATTTTGAAAATTGGGTGCACTCTTCAAAAAATGTGCTGTTATTGCTTTAATCTTGGTAAGCAAGACTGTGATCAGTGTTTGTTTTGTTTTTATCCCCCTGGCTTTAAAAGCAGAGGGGGATATTGCGAGGGCGTGCATGTGTGTATGTGTGTTCCAGTTTGGTTTTCGTTTTTTAGGTCTCCTTTGAAAAGTTGAAGTCCGATTGAAACCAGACTTGGGGTTAAGGTGCAATAGGGGTTCCTTCATATGTGCATGACGTCAAAGGTCATAGACCAAGGTCAAAGGTCATTTGAGCTCATGTTCCATGCTGCCATCTTGCCAGGGAGATGATGCAAGTTTATTTGCAGTATTTTTCACATAAGCCATTAAGGCCACACTAAGTTTGATGCCCCTGATGTGAGTAATTCAAACCTATGGACTATTAATCGTAGTACCTATTATATTTATTAATATTAGTATCCTGTCTAATGGACAAGGGAGCTGGTTTCCAAGGGCTTACAGGTGGATGCAAGGTGGCTTGTGACAGCTAGACTGAGGTAGGGTGGGTGAAGTTTAGGGCAAGTGGGGAGTTTGTGGCAGAGAAAAGATTTCTTTGAGATGAAAGGTAGGGGTATAAGAGTGTGTGAGATCAGTGATCCTGTATGGGAGCAAGACATGGTGTATGAGCGAAAATGAGGATGGGGATTCTGAGGAGGATTAGATGGAGAACATGATTGAGAGCGAGTGTGGTGTGAAGTTGAGGGATAGGAAGAGGACTGAGGAATTCATTGCACATGCGGGGTTGGAAAAGAAGAAGGGGGGGACCCGTTGGCGAAGGCCAATTACGGTACGTTGGTATGGGCACAATCTGAGGAAGGATGAAGGAGATGTTCTAAGAAGGGGTTTTGGTTCGAGGGGGTTGTTGAGGAGGAGGGGAATCCCAAAAGAAGACAAAAAAGGGAGTAGGAGGGTGGTTGGGATGGAGGATGCATTGATCGGGTGGGTGTGAAGTGGAAGGGAGGGAGTAAGAGCGGCTGCCTGCGGCTGCTGCAAGTGTGAGGTGAATTTAAAAATTTGGATTTATACTACTATAGAGTAATCCTGTCTACCGTGGCGAACAAAGTTGGAAAAATTTCCAATCCCAAACCTATGCCAAGTAATGCTTATTTCTGTCATGTCTTATTTTGCAGGAGCATAAAAGGAGATGTACCAAAGTATGACTTTCTTCATATGTGGTTACCAGCTGCAATTGCCACATTGCTGCCAAATATCCTTTTAGTAAATAACTCAATTGTATTGTTTTGAGCTGTAATAAGTGTAAACATCTGGTAACTTCCATATAGTGCTTGGGCCACGAGGTGAGATGTTGGCATATGGGGGGTACCATTAGAGTGGCAAAACGAGATTACTCTACTTGGTAAGAACACTCACCTTAATAATTTCCTGCTGATAGACTTTCCAAAGTAGTAGCTTAGGCCTGCTAATTTGCATAAACACAATGCCGCCATTCACGTTTTGCTCCATAACTGGTTCAGCCATACCGTTCTTTGTATAAGGTAATTTTGGTAAAAAACAAATGTTAACATGAGATGTTGAATAATGACAACCACCAAAGTCACTATATACATCTAATTAAAAACACTCTAATTTGCATAATCCAAATGGCCGCCATTTTCTTACATTTTTTGAGAATAATTTGACTTCAACATTCAGTATCATATGGATGAATTTTAAACTACTCTAAAGTTTATAATTACCTATTACTCTAGTTAACTATAACATGTATGTATGGTATGCAAGACTCCCCCCATGGTGACAACTTACAATATTTATAAACAAATGGCCGCCACTGATTTGCGCCATAACTAGTTTCTGCTATATCCAGACTCGTTGAAGAATATTTAGGCTCAAACTGCTAAAATGAGGTGTTTGATTAAAAACAAATCAAAATGCTTCATGGCCAACTATTTTAATAAACCTTAATTTGCATCATATCCTAAATTACTGCCATTGTACCCACTTTCAGCACTTTTTGTTGCTTTATCAAGGTGGCCAGTTTCAATCATGGGCCAGTTTAAGTTTTCTCTATTGCACTTGAATTCTCTGTCTATCCCACGCCTTCCTAACCACCGGACAAATCTCTCTCTCTCCTCTATCAGTGTTTGCTTACTGGTTGGCTTCAACTTCTTGGCAACTTCAAGAGTTCATGTTGTTAGATGTAGCTAGGTCCCCTCAAGATGAGACACTGCGGGACTATTGTTTTAACAAAGAAAGCCAAAATTGAATCTGGCCTGCCTGCTTCCTCTATGTGAGGACGGCCTATTACCCTTCATGCATATGGGGCAAGTAAATTGGTGCCGTAGAAGCCTCTCCAGCCACTCTCAACCCCATGGTCATGGGATGGATTGTACGTCCTGATGTAATTTTGTCATCAAGTGGATGAATGCCAAACCTGCTGCAGACGTTGTTTTAGACTTCTTACCCTGCAATAATAATTGCCCAAGAGTGTGCAAATTGCCAAACTGGTTATGTATGGCTAATGGGATGTCCTGTAACAGCATTTGTGCAAGTATTCGACATGTGAAAAAAATGAGGGGTGAGGTCTTAACATGGACAGTTTGGTGATTATGGGGAGAAGAGGAAGAGATTAAGGAGGCAAAATACAGAGGACTAGATTGGCAAATACTAAGTAACTTGTAATGAGGAACTTTGTGACTGGTTAATAGTTATGTATAATGCTTTGGTAAAATTGAATCTGTTATTTATGCCAAAAATTCCCCTATATCTCTTAATTGATTGAAAATAACTACTGAAGACACATTGTAGTAAAGGAGGATCCTCAAGTATCTATATGCAAATTAGGTGCTTTAAACTATGTATATAGACAAATTATTACGAGTTGTTAGATAAATTAACAATTAATAAAATAACAAAACAACATAAAAAAAATAAAAAAAATAAAAAAAATACAAATGCTAATTTGGCAAAATGGCGACCAATTGGGATATGCAAATTAGATTTATTAAAATGGATGGCTTGAATTCATTTTGGTTTTGTTGGGTTTAATCAAATCTATTTAGCAGTTTGTGGGGAGTTTTGTACACAAATATTTCGTCTATGACAGGATATGGCAGGCAAATATGTTAGCGCAAAATTCCAATGGCAGCCAATTTGTTTTTTCAAATGAGCATGTCAAGTTGTCCCTTGAAGTCTGGCATACCACATGATTAAATAATAGTGCCAATAGTGTAATTGAAAAACGTAAGTGTAAGATTCATCCCTGTGATACCTTGAACAATGACTGTTAAAGTACAAATGTGCTAAAAATTTCTTAAAAGTTACAACCATTTAACACCAAATTAAAAAAAATAGGTTTAACAAATTAAGGGATTGAGTTCTGGTGGTTTGTCCATATCAAAACACCTTGGTTAGCATATTTTACACTAAAGAATTTAATTTCTCACAAGCACCAGGATATGGCCGCGGACAATAATTATGGACGAAATTTCAAAGACGGCCCATTTTCTTTATGCAATTAGCATGCTTAGGTTGTCACCTCGAAGTCTTGTTATAAAGACAGGTTATAGTATATTGTACAAGAGGTAATTGCAAAACTTTAAAAGTGCTTGTTCATCCATGTGCTACCTTGAACATTGACTGTTTAAGTCAATTAAGCTCCAAATTTATGAAAATGCTGGCCATTTTGGATTTTACGATTAGGTTTTAATTTAAAATGTATCGGCATTGAGTTGGTGGTCTGTCCATGTCAAAAACCCTCGTGTTTAGCATTTATCCCCTAAAAGAATTCCTTCTAAAAAACAACATATGGCTAACAAACAGTTTATGGAGCAATTTCAAGGAGGCCATTGTTTGATGCAAATGAGCAGGAGTAAGCTATCGAAGTTGGAAAGGTATATAAGCCAAAATATTATAGATGATTGTTTCTTAGTAAGTTGATACCACACCCGCTTTGCCACTCCTGACATGATGGTACGACCAACTATCTGGCCCAAGGACTATACTCTTAAAGACTATGAATCCAGTCATCCGATTTGCATTTAAAATTGTGATTGTGCTGATTAGCAGCCTGCCATCTATGTTGAATTGAGATCAAAGGTCATTCTAGGAGTATTTGAATTTTTTGTAATAAATATGTTAATGTTTGCTTCCTTATGCAAGCTTCCTCATTGGTTGTAATGGCAAAAGTCAGGATTTCCGAAATCAGAAGCTGAAGTTGTCACATAAACTGAAATATGTGTTGCTAAAATGCTGCCCACAGTTGGTGCTCGGTTACCCACCTTCAATCTAGTGGGTGCACTTTCAATATGGAGGACCTGTGATTTTGGACAAGGGAACAAGATAGTTTGAACATGGAAGAGACAAAGACGTTGTGTTGTTGTAGGCAAGAGCGACTGAGCAAACCGTGCCTCAACCATAGTTTGGGTGGGGAAGGGGGTTCTAGCCATGTTTGACATCGATGGAAAGGAGTAATAATTGAGAACAATAAATTTGACTCTGTGTCAACAAAATTAATACCGACAAAAGAATAGCAGTTGCTTTTGTTGAACATTGGTGATGAAAAATACAAATTAAAGGTGAGAACTCAAAATAAAGGACTGAATACATTAGCGCTTGTTTCTCTAGTAGCCACATAAACACAGTCCTCTGGTTGCAGTGGTAAAATCTCAGCTAGTTAGCGGGAAGGACCGGGTTCGAGACCGCGTATTTTTACGTGCTTTATATAAATTCAATGCTCGCAAGTTTATCCGAGTTCTATATTAGGACAACCGGAGTTTTGCGCGATTGTGCAAAATGCGCAAAAATCGTGCATTTTTGGGGTATACTTCACGATTTTGTTTGGTCCATCGCGAATTTTCCCGATTTTGTAAAAAAAGATTCTTTTTCATGTTAATTTCCACTAAAACAAACAACCAACTGATTATTAAATCATTTATTAGTGCAAAAACGTCGGTGAAAATTGATGCCTCACCAAGATTCCAATTAGTGCAAATATAGCCAAATGTATTTATAAATCACTAGATAAGGTCGTAGAACCATACCTATTTGAAGCGTCAGTGGGTTGCGCTCGGTGGCATTAAACAATATATTGGGGACACATGCTAATCAAGGCACTATTAACGAGCGGTGGGTTTATCGTGTCTGTGTTCATAATGGTTTATCCATAGGATTATCTCTTCGGATTCAACATATTGGCCTCGGACGCGGTAGGAATGCAGAAGAGATGGAGCCACAACAAATTCCCCCACTTGTGTTTGTTCAGGGGCAAAAATAGTGAAAACCGTCCACATATCCGGGGCCTGGGATTCCCACGTGCGAAGTAAATACTCGGGGATGTGTGCAAAGGTCTCAGCCCGCGGCCCCCAGGCCATCTACATCGATTCAAAATTTTATTCGGAATATAAGAAGGGGAAAATAACAGGTGAATAAGGCCTAAAAAAAAATTATGTTTGTTTTGCCTTTTGGCCTGAAAATAGGGTCGGCTCGGACCCGCCTTTTTTTTTTTTTTTTTTTAATACAAGACGCAGGAGAAATGCAATGTCATCAAAAGGCCTTTTGGTAGTGCAGCAACCAATACCTTTTCCAACTGTAGCATGGGAATTACTTGTATTAGTATGTATCCGGGACAAACTCTCATCCAATGACGATGCGATTCGTGGTTAAATACCAACGGAAGCACCATATTGTTACATGTGAAACACAGCCAGCAAAGGGTTGCCAGAACTTTTACCGTGTATTTCATGGACCATATTAAAAATAATATCAAGAAGGTGTCAAATATCAATTTGATGTTTGTTTTGTCCAACCTCATAAATTAACTCATTTTATGTTTTAATTTTTTTAGTGTCTACACACTTTTTTGTGAATGAATACGATGTAGATAAATAAAAAAAAATTTAATCAAAATACACGCTGTATTTTTACACATTCATACGTACATAACGAACTGTACAAAATGCTGAATCTCATCCCCTTTCTGTCTTACACATGAATGTCTACGTATACATAGAACTTGGCAGTAAAAGAAAAAAGGGAAGGTGATCGAGATTCGTCTTGCTTACACAAACATGAGCGGCAAATTGTTGAATGAAATACCTACAGGAAAATGTTGGTGGGTTTACATTTGCCGTTGCATACTACAAAAGGTGCATCATACTGCTGGAGAACACTTGGAATTGGTTTTCCCCCAGCTTTGGGGGGTTGGTATACAGGAAACAGGGATATTGGTTTTTTTTTTTTTAAAATCATTTTGGGTTAGTTTAAGTGTATTTTCATTGTTGTTTTTTCTAAATACAAAAATTTAAAAATTAAAAAAAAAAAGCGGCCCATGATTTTATATTTTGGGGTCGGTCGGGAAAGGGCAAAAAACCTTTTTTAGGCCTAATGGAGAGAAGATATCAGTAGCTTCCCACAATGCATTGCTTCCATTGGAAGTCTTGTACAGGTTGTTATGTGAAGGTTAGAGATGAAACACTCTTAAAATGCAAGTGGGTGATCAGTACTGTCAATTTAGCCATGTATCAATCACTAACGATTCACATCAGTTCCATGGAGCAATGCATGTGGGACGCTACTGAAATCTTCTCTGATGATAATGATGTGCTTCTTGACATTTTTCAGCCGAGATAAAAAGTAAGAAATGGATATCAAAACTGGGAAGTTTGATCATTTTTTGCAAAGGGACTTTTGGGCTCCGGGTTGCTAGCAGGGCGCAAACATTAGGAAACGATTTTCGCGCGTTTGACTTAAAAATCGCGCCTTTCAAAATACGGGCCGCGAATTTTGCAGTTTTAAATCGCGCAAAACACAAACTCCGGTGGCCTAGTCTATATAATATTTGTCTAATCTTTCAGTTGTAAATCATTTACTTGATCCTCGCTGGCATTGAATTGAGTTTCGTATCGTCATAGATTCTCCTAGAATCATGACATATAGGTCCTCTCCTCTAAATACATAATATTTCAATAATGATAATAAATTTCCTCACACTTGTATTTTCCTTAACTCAGCACCACTTCAGATATCTCATCTCCCTCTCCGAGCGCTGGCTATACTGATGCGTGTTCCCTCTATTCCCGGATTGACAATTGGGTTTTTTTAGGGCTTATGGAAACACTATGGCTCAAAGATTATTGCAAAGTCCAGCAAGAGAAAGCTGGTACATGACTTGACTCTACTATTTGGAACACTATTACTTGGTGTAATGTTATTGTTGCAATGTAATGCACCTGTTTAGGTATTCAATTGGTGTAACGGGGTGGGGGTATTTTATATAACAACAAGGAAACATATCATATGGTAGGTAGCACCGGAATAAGTCAGAAGAGGTTTTGCTCTTAATTCAATTGTGACAAGGATTATGGAGATATCAGCACACAGATTAATCATATGTTTACCATTGTAATGGTATAAAAATCGATAGGGAAAACTGTTTTGCTGAAAAGGAGACATCACTTCGTTTTTGGTGTGGTGCAGGCATATGATTTTATGCAACATGTATCTTGCGGGGGGGGGGGGTGCTTTTGGGGGGCACGTGCCCCCCAAGGGTTCATTCATGCCAAAACATGCAAACATGTTGCCTATAGAGGTACCGCCCCCCCCTTTCCACGGTCCCCTTCAAAAGTGAGGTTTGGATATGCCGGTGACATGGTTTAGGTGATGACGATATAAAACATGATTTCTTCTTGTGACAATGTCACAAAAAAAAAATAAAAGGGACTTTTGTAATTCAACATCCTCATATTTCGTACTATTTAAACCTTAGATGATGTTTGTATACCTTCTTGAACTGTTGGCCTAATTAGTTATGTATGCCTAATCTTATGTACTGTGCAGATATGGTTTCCTCTGCAAGAAATAATGCAAATGTGATCACTTTACTGCAACAATTGGGCTGCTTTTGAACTCCAAAAGCAACAAAATGTTAGACATAAAACATTTTTTGCCCCACAAACCATGGGTAGAAGTAAAAATAATTTGGGCTCTTTGCCTGCCCCCCCCCCCCATTCTGTCTGTGCCTTAGCAAAGATAAGTGCAACACTCTACACTTCATTTGTGGGTGCCGTTTTCCATGTATGTGCTATTCTCTTTAAACCATCGTTAGAAGACCCCATAAGAACGTTGCAGGAGTCAGCCCAAAATGGTTTGTTTCTATGCAATATTTACCGGCCCCTGAAATCCAAAAGTTATGAAGCAACTTTTCAATCAGGACATTTGAGATGGGTGAAGGGGTAATTTCCAGGGTTTTCAAATTTGTACATGTTTCATCCCAGGATTAAAAACAAAACACTTACAGTGGGGTGACAAACCCCTCTCCCCATTTGCACTAACTCAAAAATTGAGATTTTGGGGACAGAGCATGATCATATTTTTTCTCATTACCTGCCAGTGAAATTTAGGCCCAAGAAATGTTTCGTTTTGATATTACGATAAAGTCTCCCAAATTTGGTCGACACATTAATTAGAACCCACTGTTCCTATGCACCAATATCTTCTATCCAAATGGCTGGATTGTTTTAATTCAAAATTTAAATTTATTATGTCCCCCTCCGAACGAAGTTTTGCGGGAGGGGATATAAAATGGGCTCCGTCCGTATGTATGTCCGTGATAAAAATGTAACCCCTGGAAACATTGGGTCTATCTTTTTTTCTGGATGAGCTAGAGCAGCCTAACTTGGGTATATTGTAGGTGGGGAAACCCACCTACTAACCTTGTATATACCCCAGGGTCCTCCCCTGGGTCTGTCAGGGGGTGGGGTAAAAGGTCAAGGGAAAAAGGTCCACCATTACACGAAATGTCAACATCGTGACCATATTGTGTTGTACTATTTATCTGGAGTTCCATGCGGGCTACGATGATGTAAAATTGTGAAAGAAGAGGGTTGATGAGTTCTCGACATTATTAGATGTTGGGTGTAAAATATGCTAATTAAAAACAAAAATAGTCAAGAATTGAGAGATAATTAAAATTGCTTGTGTACAAGTTTTCTGGAGTTCTGTAAGGCGTAAATGATGTCAATGGAACTGGGTGGAACGAAGTGGGCTGAGAAGTTATCAACCTGTTTAGATTTTGGGCGTATTTCGGGGCAAATTCAAATATGCAAATGAGCTATTGAATGCAAATAACAACGTCATATAGGTGGGGGGGAAAAGTTATACCACAACAAACGGTTATTAACATATGTGTAACCCATGTTTCATTGAAAGGTTTTCTTTTTAGTTTTGGTTGTACCGTGGTCAGTCTTTTGGGTTGCCAGCCTGCTTTACATTTTTGGAAAATGTTGAAAAAAATATGGTGTTGCCCCTTTCTAGACCTAAGTTTGGGTCCCAATTAAAAGTGGTCACATGAGTTTTAAAAATAGGGTTGCCAAATTGAATAAATCTCATATTTTTGCTAAATTTAGTGATTTCAGGGAGTACATGATGAATT
>JAMKCH010046439.1:0-12209 GCA_023653785.1 Ophioderma brevispina
TTTGCTTGCTGCACATTATTATGCTAGCGTAACTTGCAATGTGGCAGTGGAGGATTTAAGGAAAGGGCCCTGTCAGCAGCATAAGGTGGGGCCCCTTTAGTGTCGCGAAGCGACGCAATATCCCACTTTAGTGCGACTATAGCGGTGTCTGAGGGGGCCATGAGAGCAATATTTTAGGGGGGCCCTGTCAGCAGCTGCTGACACTTAAATCCGCCACTGCAATGTGGTGGCTTTTATCCACTCCATATTTATACCATCTTCGATGGAAAAAGCTGAAAGTACATGTACTCACTGAATCTCATGAGATGAGCGATGCATGAACGTAGGTGAAGGTCACGTATTATGCACCTACGTGCATGTTCACGCCATAGAACTTTTTGCTGTTTGGAAATCGTGCGATCGTGGATTAAAACCAGAATCGCACGAATACTTCTCAGTCGTGTGGATCATAAAAAGGAGGTGAAATTACATATAAGGGAATGATGACAAGCGAAGGACCATATATGCAGGAGGCGGTTGTCTCCTCTTCATGTTATGTGGCCAGAGATTATAGGTTTAAGGACATGATAGAGAATCATGTAATTTTTCTGTAGACATCTCCGAGTACCATCTTTGACATGGAAAAGTGGGGCTTTTTATAAAGACATTACCGCAGAGCAAATTCGAAACGGGTTTGAACTTCTCCGACTACATTTATAGTGCAATGTGGTCGAAATGTATTTTCTCTTGGCACTCCTCAGTGCACCTTTAGAACATGAAACTAGAACATTTTGAGTGCATTTGAGTGTGCTCGAAATGTACTTTTTGAGGACATTTCGAGTACATTGTAGTATATTTCGACTACAATTTGAGTACATTTCGAGTACATTTGAGTACATCTCAAGTAAATTTTAGTACATTTCGAGTACAATTTTAGTACATTTCGACTACAATTTTAGTACATTTCGACTACAATTTGAGTACATTTCGAGTACATTTGAGTACATCTCGAGTAAATTTTAGTACATTTCGAGTACAATTTGAGTACATTTCGAGTACAATTTGAGTACATTTCGACTACAATTTGAGTACATTTCGACTACAATTTGAGTACATTTCGACTACAATTTGAGTACATTTCGACTACAATTTGTGTACATTTCGAGTACATTTGAGTACATTTCGAGTACAATTTTAGTACATTTCGAGTACAATTTTAGTACATTTCGAGTACAATTTTAGTGCATTTCGAGTACAATATTAGTACATTTCGTGTACAAATGTTATTGTTATGTAGCTTTTATCTAGACATCAAGACATCTTGTTCTAAGTGAACAAGTAGAGTGATTGAAATCCAGTACATTTTCACCCAAGAGAGTCAAAATATCATAGCAAAGTCATAGCAAAGTCTCACCATTGCAAAAGTATTATATATAATCTTCCTTATGGCGTTGAACCATGCACTTTGTGACACTCTCAATAAATAGGTTCCCCCTCAAAGAATGGGGTACACGCTTCTGCTGATATGTGCAAAGCTTGTGGAAATCGCGAGACACTCCCATTTCCTCACTAATTGTCAAACAGCACTTGACACTGACGTATATCATACCTATATCCTTAAATATATGTAAAAATACTGAATCGGAAGGGTTTTTACAATAGCGATGGAACGTCTCCTCTCCTCATGTTTTCTCTACTTGTGTTCGGCTCACAAAGCGCATACGCCTAGTATTACCACTGTTCCACTTAGTGCACTGCACACCCCATTCCTGACATTTGCATATTTGGAAAAATCTTAAAAAACTCACCATTATTGGATTAACTGTCCCTTTTGAATTTGCATGACAGGCTCATTCGTTCAAGTGCAATAAATATGCCCCTTTAGTTGCTGATATTGAGAGCTATGGCTATTGTACATAAATCGCCATCGAACATTGTTCTCTAGAGGATGCCCTTTCATGAAATTTTTTTTCTATCAAATGGTAAATCAAATGTGCAATTGCAAATTTGATATAGTTTGGATTATCAAAATCTCTATCAAACAAGGTTTGATAGAAATTGCAGTATCAAACTGTCTATCAAATCAGTCAATATCATCAAATCTGAACTTTAGATCTGTTAATTCCTATCAAATATCTATCAAATATACAAAATAACTATCAATAGCTCCAATGGCCCTTTTTTTCTATCAAATTTCTATTAAATTGAACTAGTAATTTTTCCAGTGATATATTCCTATCAAATTTCTATCAAATTGGAACTGGTAATTTTCAATGATATGTTTCCTATCAATTTCTATCAAATGGACTTAAATTTCCAATGATATATTCCTCTCAAATTCTATCAAATTGGACTTAGTAATTTTACAATGATATATTTCCTATCAAAGTTCTATCTATCACCTTGGACTTAGTAATTTTAAAATGATGATGTTTCCTATCAAATTTCTATCAAATTGGACTTAGACTATTTTCAACAGCTTTACATGTACTTTCTTCAACCTATTTGACTTAGTCTTTTAACCGTACTTTCACTATTTAGCGTTCAGTCACCTCGTAGCCCGTATGCGGAAAATTTTTATTTTGTAGTTATTTTATTAGGGCATTTCGTTAGTTTGTGGTAACATTTATCCTAATTAGTATATAAATTCCAGTAGAATATAATTTAATGAATTATTTTAAGTCCTGATCTCCATATGTTTTATACGCGTTATTTTGGCATATACAAAAAAAATAATAACTAAGTAAATTACATAAAAAAAAAAACCCGAGGGGGTGCCATTAAGTATTTGATAGAGATATCACTCGATTACGGTCGGATTGTTGTCCATTTCGAATTTGGCCTGTTAGTTGAGCCTGTCCTAGCCCCCTTGTCCCGTAGCCCTGTGCTGTAATAAGAGTGAGGTCAAAGTTTCCATGTATTTTGAAATCTGAAAGTGAAACAGAATAGTCTCTAACAAGACACCATCTCTTAGCGAGGATGTTAGTAACAACTGAATATGTTGAGTGTTAATACCAAAGATCATAGAAACCCCCCTTGTCACTCGGGAAACACCGAACGGGATTTAGCTGAGTCCCTTCGGGACGCTATAAAACCAAATTGGCCTTTTTATTGATGTACTCTACTGCGCAAGCGCAGATCAGGTACTTTTCGCACAGGCAGGGGCCATTTTGGTAAGGTCACACCAACCTAGTTGTTTTTGCAGCCGTTTTTAAATATATGATAATAAAAAATCTAAATGATTAAATTAAAGTTGGAGAGCTAACAATCTGGAAATAAAGTTTGATTAATTTGAGGTTGGAAGATATCCACAATCCCCCCGGGTTTCCAGCACACACCATAGATGCTCGAGGTACATGTTACACTGACTAAGCACTGTATGTGCACGGGGAAGTCCTCCCCGGTCAGATGTAAAACAAAAGCGATAGAATGTGTACAAATACGTTTACGTGTATAGGAATCCTGGATTACTTGACTACAAAAAAAACGTACGAAAGCAGAGGAGAGATGTTTTTTATGTTTAATTTTACATATCTCCCTTAGCAAGATTTATCATGCCTTTACTGGACTTAGATGTCTACGGCTGCTGGATACAACCCCGGCATACACCGGCCCGTTGACTACGTAAGGTTATATGTCCCTACATTAAATAAGTTAACGTCCTTGTTTATATGCAAATGTCGTGGTTTCATACTCTGTATAACTTTTTATTGTGTTCTTATCTTCGTACGTGTGATGGGAGGCCCTACAGCAGTGCCCTGTCGGGGACTGTGTAACTATTAAATGGTATAGTATGGATCAGGAAGAAAGCCTTGCTTCTCGCGCATTTGTACGTTTCTCAATGTACAACGTATACGCGCGTATTATGTATTAATTAACCATTATCTCATGATCATGTCCTAAGGGTTTATTTAACATTTTTCAGGATTTAAGCCTGTTTAGGTATGGTAATGCAATGCAGTTGAGCATGGTTATGGCGATAGAACCAACACGCTTTTTGCCATACGTACATGCTACTGCTTGAAGATATAATCTCAGTTTTGAAATGAAATCAATAAATAACCCCACAAATTTTAGACATAAGATTTAAAAATGGCACAACTGATTTCGGTTACAATATATACACAGAAAATTATTCTCTAATAGGAGAGCCCCTATACACGTTTTGATCCTATAGACTTGAATTTGAATATGCACATGAAGGGGATTGACCATCACGTACAGATTTTTGACATTTTTCATTTTAGGAAAGTCCATTGGGCTTTCGTGTATTTCCCGACGGGACGCCGCTTACCAAATCCCGTTTCGGTTCTTTGCCCAACTGCTTGTAGAGTGTGAGATAATATACCACAGTATATATTTCATGCATCAACATACGCAATGCCGCGTCACCTTTAATTTGAATACTCACTGGAGGTTTTTAAAATCCAGCCTTTCTCCCGCCCTATCCTGTTCATAGGTTGAGTGGCCCCCTGTTTTCAAATGATTCTAAATAGTTTAACCGAACAGTCCATTGCAAACAACCGAGATTACAACATTCACTTACAGGAACCAATGTTAAAACAATGCTTGACACTATGAGCAATGAATATCAACTCCTATGGCACAGTTCAATAGCTTTCATTCACATGTATTTTAGAAAACACACCCCTGAGTGTGTTTATAATATATGATACCTAAAATATCACAAGATCATTCATGTCAATGCATGTCAAAGTACAACCCGCCCACGACTGTGCTTGGTTGATGAGCATATTGTTAACTCATCTGGTGCTATCTGGGCATTGAACACATAATGGTACTCTCAAAACCACGGATCAATCAGCCATGAACAGTCAATGAACTGAGAAGTTGTCCACTGTGATGGTTGCGCTATCCTCCAATCAAAAGTTTTGTTCTAGCTGCTTTAGGAATTTAATAACTTCCTAGTAGCATATACCATGTCCTTAATTCTGTAAAATAATTGGACCAAGGACTTTGCACGCCCTGATAACAACCACCCAGCTCTGTTCATGACTGTGATATTCTTCCATTCATTGCTTGCTACACATATTCTAGGGTAACTTGCAATGTCTGAGCTTTTATCTATTCCCGATTTTTAATACCATCTCGCTGGAAAAAATGGATGCTACAACGACTACACGGGGAGCGTTAAGACCGCACGCGGCCTTGTAACCCACAATAAGGGACGTCAATCACACTTGGGACCATCCCAACTCTTTTATATGTAAAAATGTCGTAGCACTGTCCTGACTGCAGTCACATGCTCAGTGGGCTCACTGGGCTGAGTACATAAAACCGCGGGCCTCCACATGACAGTGATGGCACGGGACTGCACAGGAAACACAAAAAACGTTATTTAAAACGTTCGAAGTGGTGTGAAAATGGTTTGAGGTTTTGAAAACGTTGTAAACACGTTTTTTTAAAACGCTTCCGAAAACAATCCGGTACCGAGCTTTGGGGAATATTTTTGCTGAAAGTTACAAAAACGTTTTTTCAACGTTTGTCTACATTATTGTTAAAAATTAATACTCAACGTTTATAATACGTTAAATAAAACGCTTTCCGACTCTATTTTGGGGTATTGTTTTTTTTCAATGTTACAAAATATCGTCTTTATTAGTACCGTGTATGTAATAACCACCGCGGCGCGCGCCCGCAGTGCGCTGAAGTCGTTACATTGTCAGCGTCGGCCTTCGTGTGACCCCGGCCAAAGTTATATTCGTCAAACAACAAACACAATTCTCATGTATAGGCAAGAAATAGAAAAGGTACAGATTATGAACCAAGTTCCCAGTTCATAAATATGAGGAATATATAAGACGGAATCAATTTCTCGTCACGTGAGAAATGCGTGATAACGGAAAAAAAACAAGCTCAAGCATTTAAATTTGAAGTTCGCCATGCTACAGGGTACGGTGGCTTTCATTTTCGGTTTTCATTTTCGATTCCTGTTTCCCCGGGTCCGTTACTGGAAAGTTGGTATTATCTTTATAGCCAACATTAACAGGTAAGTACACATTTTTAAATCATGATTTACGGAATAATTTCACCCGAATCATAGCCTGTTATTGCAACAGAAACACCGACTCAACTTCCACATACGAAAAACCGTCGTACGTGTCGTTGTTGTCGCAATTATCAGTTACATGGTTAACGTCGTGTTCTAACCCTGGGTTTATCTCAAGATAGCTATTTTTAAAAATTCAAATAGAGTTTTCGTTCCAGAAAAAACAATTTTGATGCAAGAGGCCTAAGTAGATTTAGAAGAAATAATTTAAAATATAATCACAATGTTGTACTTTACACTCCCGGCTTACACTCTTGTGTCAGTTGATATCAGACTGAACTTATTTTCAGAGTCAATTCTGACGCAACATTGTAATCAACAAAGAGATTCGATTATCTTTGAATAGTCGATATTATCTCTGGCTCCATAGAATATAAATTAATAATAAATTATATCAGTTTGAGGGGGAAACTCACAATGTCGCATTGTAGATAGTAAACAAAAAAAACAGAAATAGGACTACATATGATCCAACCAGAAATTATACAAAACTTCAAAGGCAGGTTGAGTTAGTATTCTTAAAATTTGCCCCCCCAACCCCAACAAATTGAAATGAAACGAGGGACACAACGGTAGGCCTACTACTACTATAGCATAGAAAACTTGATTTGCCACCGATTTGGCTTCTAATGTGAAAATTTTAATGGTTTATACACATACCCTTATAGAGCCCATACAAAGTACTGTTTCCAATCATATCTGGTTTTAGATTATTAATTTCAATGAGTTTTTAATGGTGTGGTACCCTCGAACACTTTTTGATGAAAAAAACTTTGTTTGTTTAGTTTGTTTAATGTTGGTATTATGGAATGATCAGAAATGGTTTGTGATAAATGAATCTGAATAGTCGATTATCCTGAGACTGTCTTGCACATTAAAAGTCAATTAACCTTGATCAGAACTCATTAGGATAAAAAAATTAGAATTAAATGGCGTAATACATTTGTATATTCTATGTGCATTTAGACTAGAGGTTGATCAAGCGATGAGATTTCTCTAACTTGATTAAAATTTTCTAACCCCTCTCGTGCCTTGACCTAATCAAAATATTATTATCCACCCAATTTGTTCAGTACAGCGTTGTATTTGGCGTGGCCTGTCTATGACCCTGGCCATATACAAATAGCCAGGTACAAGCTAAAGGTCAAGCACACCATAGGGACTTGCTGTCACTGGCATAATTCCATTGCATTTAGTCTGAGTATTTTTAAGTACAAGTGCGTGTGCTACAGCTAAATTCCAGTGTTAAGGGATGGTAAACAAAATGGTATTATAAGAAAGATCCGCACTAAGTTAACGCTATAGTAGAAGTTGTTTTTTTTTGGACACGGTTTCCTCTGTAATATTGACTTTATCAAACTTGTTGTTGTGTATTAATATATGCTGTGTGGGTGTGTATGTGTGTGTGGGGGGTGTGTGTGTGGGTGTGGTGTGTGTGTGTTTTTTTTTTTTTTTTTTTTTTTTTTTTAAATTTTGGGTAAAAAGTTTAAAAGTCTCTTGTCACGTTAACCGTTGTGAATTTAACAATATCATCCAACAAAGAAAAAGTGGGTATTTTATTAATTTATGGCCGGCCGCGAATTAAAAATAAAACTGAAACTTCAGCTGGGAGTTCAATAACTATGATCGTATAATTCATCATTTAATTTTAAAATGTAATTTAATTTCAGTTCTTGATTTGAAATTTTTGCTGTTCTTGATTAAAAAACCTAACCAAAAGGATTAAAATCGTGGGGATTAAATTTTGACTGGTGAACAAGAGTAACTGCCGAATAAGTGATTTTTTTTTTTGCTAAGGCCAACATGTGTGATTGTTAGGTACAAAAAATCCCTCTTTTGTTGTGATTCAAATTGAATTGGAAAAATTTAACAGTAAGACAGCATTTTTTTTAAATGGCCGTTCTGTAGCATTTTACGTTTTTTTTCTGTAAATTTCGCTGTAATGTTTCAATGTCAATATAATTCGTTCCAGGTTTAACTGGTTCCTCCTTATAATGGCATCAAAATCACGTACTCCCTCCTTGTCATTTATTACTCCCCCCCGTCTTTTAGAAACAAAGATTGTGTATGAGAGCTTTGAACTATCAGAAAGATTCTGTCAAAGCTGATTGTGAACAGCCAGTGACAATGAAGAAATACCTCCTCCATCATACAACGGATTCTTCAATTCGGAAATGAATTACAGGTTTTACAACACTACGCCCAAATCATCAAGTATATAAAACAAGTATGTATATTCGATTCAAGCTTTGTACTAGGTCTTATAATTCGTGTTTATTATAGGTTTCTCAAACTGGTATCACGATTCACGTCATATTCGCTGTTAATTATTTGCCTGGAAGTTTAGAATGGGAAAAACGTACAAAAAATTCACGTGTACTTCATACTTTAAAAAAAATCATTAAACTAATCAGCACTCTGGAATACGTCATCTGGTTGTATTAATTTATTATGCCTTAAACAGGGAAATTAGCGATCATTTACCAATAGAAGGGAAGGAATATTGAAATAAACAAAAACAAAAAATTAAAGGTTGTATAGCTTATTTTGATCTCGCCAAAAGTGCAGTTGTAACAATCACCCAGTGAACTACGACCAAAACTTCGCCTCCTAGTATACTCACCAACTTATACCATTCGATTTAATCAAAGACGTGAAATGAACATCGTGTACAAGCAAGTGCAAAGGTTTTTGTAACACTTAAAATGCCTAAGCGGGTTGTCAACAAATCAACCAAAATAAAAAAAAAAAAATAGCTACTCTTTTTGTTAAAAGTTGGCCATTGGTTGGGATGTCCATATAAATTATTCAAAAAATTATGTGTCATTTTTCTAATTTAATTTACAGCCATGTAAAATTTAACGTCAACACACCAAGATGTGTTTAGATACTCGGCCAATCTTTAAAAATTGTGCTGCCAAATAATATTATCACAGTTTAGATAGGAATTGTCCTGAAATGGAAAATATAGAATTAAATATGGTACGTGTTGTCGTTTTAACAGATGCAGCCTTAGGGGTGGTATAAAGATGCCGCTGTAGAAAGAAGTAGGACAAGCACTAGCACTAAGGGATTTCTGACGCAACCCACCAGTTTTAAAAGGTATGTAGACCTACACGAAATTTGTTTAAAAAATTTAAGTTAGTTAACGTTAAAGATTTTCGAATATTGATCATTTATCCCAGGATTTACATGCATAAATAAAAAAGAAAAGTCCACATTTTTGCGGATCCATGATTCCCGCAATCGTCAAGTTATCGATCGCCAGCTCCATTTGAATCCGCCATATTAGGGAACAGGCAATCAAATCAATCTTTCGACCTTATAGAGATGCGGGAATAAAAAAAACCACATCTGTTTGAAAAACACAACTTGGCATTCAATGCGTCTAGGTGGTTAAAGAAACGAATGGTCAATTTTAAATCATTTTGTGAATTTGAAATCTTTTTCTGCAGGTTCAAATACTTTTGGTGACGTTTCATATAAAAGTCCCAGGGATGCAAATGAGGTATTGCCACTCATTCCGTCAAGCGCTACTGCAAAAACGTCATACAGCGCATGAAGGAATCAATTGTAATACCTCATTTGCATCCATGGGAAGGATTCTATTATGAAACGGCTACATACTTTTGTACACTGTGTGCAGTTACAGTGCTGACAATTGGTCTGTTTACCGACGTGACATAGTATGCACGTATATTTAAAGGAATTAGCAGCGATAATGCGAGCGAATCGAAAAAAAAATGTGGAAAGGCATTTTAAACTATAATGGGAGAAGTGTGTACAATTCCAGATAAGTGCTTTAATGTAGAAACCAAACCACAAAATAGTGAAAAAATTAAGTATTTCCAACAAGAAATCTTAGCTTGCTACCAAGTCATTTGATTTTTATACTTGCATTAATGTTAAAGCACTGGACAAAAACATTTCTTCTAACAATCGAACACATCCCACACGTGTTTAGAATAAATATGAGTATTTTCAATAAAATAAAAATAAGTTTGATCCTAATGTATCTGTGTTTTGTTTTAAATAAATTACAGTTTAATTCAATTCACTGTCAGGATGTTATTTGAGTTAAATATTTGGATTGACGAAAAGAGCTGTGATATAATCCTAATATGCAAAAAAAAAAAAACCCCTCAATTTCGCCAAAAATTGTCGATTTGCCTGTTTGGAAGACAAGTATGACGAGGTCTCCACAGTAACTCTGGGGTTGTTCTTAAACATATAAGCCAATCATATTATAACACATAATACAGGCGCGAGAAGGATTGCTTCAACTTGAATGTGTACATACAACAAAGTATCTCAAAGTTAATCATTATTTATTCAAACCCTACGCGTCCGTGGAGTATTTTTTTTATTTTTTGCATCACAGGAATTCCCAAGAATAAGGAGCTTCAGAAGATGAAATGGAAGGAGAGTCACAGGAGGAAAGAGTTCGAAGTGAAAGCTGATGTTAAAGTCAGAACAAAACTGAAAGACTGAATCAAGTCGACAGAATACTAGAATTAGAATGGACCTAATAAAAAGTGACAAGAAAGAAAAGAAAGATAAATAAAAATGTATCAGGCAGTATCACACAAATGAACCGTTTGAAGTGATTTTTTGACGTGTCTTGCGATGCCAATTAGTAGTAAGTAATGAGGTATTTGGGTTAATTTGTCAGAAACAAACAAACCAAACGCTCGTTGTGGGCCAAGAATGGTTTAACGTTTTTAAAATAGCAATGTGTACAATATTTAAAAAAAAAGTTCGAAATTTATGAAACCGACATTAAAAGCGTGTTAAATAGTTTCTTATAAAGGTTTTTGAAACGTCACGCAAATCAACCCATAACCTTTTGTAACGTAAAATAAAAGTTTGTTAAATCTTTTACTTGAAAAACGTCAGCAAACCTTGAAAAGAACCATCCCACAACGTTATAAAACGTTTTTAAAACGATTTAACCTAGTCACAACACACGCGTTTTGTAACGTTAGAAAAAACGGGTTTTAAATGTTTGACCGAAAACGTTAGCCAAACATAAAAAGAACCATCCAACCACGTTTAAGAGGCGTTATATTAAACGTTTTGACGTGAGCAGCAGCTAGATGTACCAGGGAACGTGGATACTTGATTGTGAAAGATTTTTAAACGTTATAATACGTTTTTATAAAGTTTAAGGGAAACGTATAAAAACGACTAAAAAATCAAACACAAAACGTTTTTAAAACGAAATTTTCAAAAAGTTTTTCTTTCAATGTAACGTTTTTTTTAAACGTTCTAAAAAAAAACGTTAATGGCAGATGTTGGTGCAGTCATTTGCCCGCACCGCGGACTCATTAGCTATAATCTAACGTTAATTTTAAAGACTGAATTTACATTTTACAAAGTCAGTATGTCTCCCATAGGATTTGTTGTTGTGGTACTTCTATAAATTACGGAAGAGAGAACCCGGATTAGTGATTTGCCTAATAATGGGAATTGCCACTGGTAAAATAATCCACTGATAAACTAAAAAATCCCGCAAACTCGCGTAAAAACGACACAAACCTTGCTAATTGAGAAATTTTCGCCGCCAATAAGCGCTCTCAACCCGCAATCCCACCTCTTACAACACGCCCTTTCCCCCGATGACATGAGCCTTTCTACACTGCAATGCTGATTGACATGTGGCTTTCTGCACGGCAATGCCGATTGGCAATATAGAAATTATCATGGATAACTATATTCCTTGGATTATCCTTGCAACAGACAGACAGATACACGTTGCCCGTGTGCAGACGGGTGTAGATGTACGTCATGCCGATGTTTGAAAAAAATTAAATATATTTTTTTTTTTTTTTAATAAGACAAATTTAAAAAACAAATGAAGATTTTTTTTTTTTTTTTTTTTTTTTTAATTTTATTACTTGTTTTTTTTATTGCTTTCTTTTTTTCTCTTCCTTTATTTTTCAATATTTTTTTCTCCTTATTTATTCCCGCATCTCTGATTCCCTCACTATTTTCCCTCTCTCTCTCTCTCTCTCTCCTCTCTATCTTCTTTCCGTTTCTTTCATTACGTTTCTTTTTTCTTTCTCTTGCCTTTGTTCTTTTTTTTTTGTATTTTCTCCCTTTTTGCTTACTCATTTGGATTTGTGGATAGGCCTATGCAACCATGTATCCACAATCTAAG